>VUQI01003814.1:2299-20789 GCA_015106735.1 Paratilapia polleni | reverse complement strand
ATCACTCAAGATACCAGCGCTATGCGCTGCAAACACCGACTTTGTTAAACAAGCAGACAGAGATTAATGAACCAAAGAGCTACGGAGGAATTCATTACAGTGGAATATTCAGCCTCACAACAACCACTGAATAATTGCCATGTTTCAACATTTGTGTAACTGAGCTCCACATTCACATCGCAGCTACCCAAAAAACAAACCCCACACTCAGCCAATTAGTATGGTAATTAATTTATGAACTGAGACTGTCCTATTAGCTTCATTTCAGCCCGCATTATTTAAACTCAGAATATCACACGGTCTACTTTGTCATGTTGTTTGTCCATGTCTATGAGACAAAAAGAGTACGTCATTTGATGATTTCAGCTGGTGTGCCAGAATAGCAGAGCATCTTTGCTCTTTTGTCTCTACAGGGGGAACTACAGTGCATTGACACAGTGAAAAAGCCAGCATCCAATCTTTGTTCCTCCCACACACTCCAGCAGAATGAGAGACAAGCGATCTGTCTCTATTGTATTATCCAGATGCTCCAGCCCCACTGGGAAATGAGATACCGTACTACGTGTGTCATGTAATGCCTTCATCCGCAAGACAGAAAACCAATGGGGAGGCCGTGACAAAGCAGGGAAGCTGTGGTTGAGAGGATGAGGCTGTAATGGGTACCTGGTGGGCTGGGCCAGACCTTGCATCTGTCACAGCTGGGCTCCTGATCGGCCCCTGACTAACACTGTAAACCAGGTGGTGGACCTCCAGCATGTGAGCAGCACAGCTGGATTTTTGGCAACACTGGAAATAAGAATCTAATCCTGGTTTGACTATGGCAGACTCTATTATCTAATATAGGAATGTTCATCTAATCATCCCAACAACCTGGGCTCTAAAGGAACGTTTTGGACAATGTATCCATCTCCAAACCAACAGCTCTGGATGTACAATAAAGCAGTGCTGTGTGATCTTGATTGTAGCCGCTTCACACAAAGACAAAAGCCCGCAGCCCTGCTGCTATCCACTTCATACACAACACAGACAGATAATTAATTATTAATGTTGGCTCATGAGCACTTTGAAATATGACTTACCTTGGCCTTGACTAGCCTCTTGGCAGTCTTAATCTTGGCTTCACAGAAAGCCCCTCGGTACTTGGCACTCACATCCGTCCCTACTGTCAGGTAGGGGGGCTCCTCCAGAGTCTGAGGAAATAAAAACACCCCAAATTACAGTAGGTTCAAAGCCATTTATTTATTTATCTATCTATCTATCTATCTATCTATCTATCTATCTATCTAGCGTAACAACACAGGTGTATTCTCACAGCTAAAGCAGGAGGACACACATACAAGTATAACATAGTCCAGGGCAACAACGCAAAACCCACCCGGCTCAGTGATTCATCCATGGAAAACACATACCATCTGCTCTGGGTTTTGGAAAACAAGCCTCTGAGGGAGCAAACAAAAAGGCCACTTCACTACAGCTTTGATGACTACAAAGAAGAAGCTATCCCAAACACACAGCACCATCTTGTGTCATCATTGGATCAAACCCCCAACCCCTCCTCCACTCCCTCCAAGAACAGATTTGCGGAGGGTAGAGTACACAGAGAACGTGGGCCTTCTGTGTATAGATCGGGGCAGATGATGTTTGTGGTTCATACAGTGTGAAGATGAATGTACTGAGGGTGTTTCACTAAGACTTGAGAAAAGGCCCAACCTAACAGTGGTATATTTAGACATCTTTCTAGAATAAGAACCAAAGTGGGCCACATTTCCTGCTACTCCTGAAAGCAAGGAAAACAGCTCAAACACATGTACCACTTCTGCAGTGCACTGAAGAAGAAGAAGACATCACCTTGTCTAAATGAATCAATGAATGAGTGCCAAATGGAATGAAGATGCTCAAAAGTAACAAGAACAATCAATTTCAAATGAAGTTATTCACAGCAGGAAGGTGGTTTTGCTCATTACTCATTACCATATAAAATCGTTTCGCCTGGTGAATTCTACCTGTTCAATTTCATACGGCAAGATGATAACTTGTAAGTCTTGGTGAGATACATATCTCTCGCTTTTTCATTCATTTCATTTTCTACACTTTAAGAGGTACAAACCACATAATAATTTGTGTGGGCTGTTCATAACAGTTGTTCATTGTTCCCACGAGGAGAGCAAAGAGTGCACAGGTTGTCATTCCAGCTAAAAACTACACCAGCGGTTAGCCATACTTGAAGCAGTGGAGAGGAACTAATCACCAACACCAGCTGCTGCAGTCCACCATTGCACTTACTTGTGTCATGGCCAAACCACTTTTTAGGCCTGATATGGTGTAAGTCTAAACCCCATCAGGATGTTTGGTAACTTTTTTTGAGCTTTACAAATCTCAATCCTAATTAGACCTTTTGCTTATTGTAACTTATTGAAATCAGAAATGACAAAAATTACCTGCTGCCTTTGTGTAAACACCTGTCCTTAATATAAGGCCTGTGAGCAAACCCTGGGGTGACATGGAAAAGTCAGTGTTGTACAGAGGACTTCTACAATGATGGAGTGCACAGAAGAAGTGAGCACAGTGGCTTTGGAAGAAACAGCTGCTACTTCAACGTTCTGCAGGTGCACAATGCTTCATAAGCACTACTGCTGGCTGCATACCGCCTTTGAAACGTGTGTAATTTGCTCAAACTGGTAACAGACTGACAACTTCCTGCTACCATTTCACACCGACTAGGCAGAAAACAGTTACAGTAAATCTGTGACAGAGTTATATTGTTACAGCTATGAGTAATTAGTGGTCAGACATAACATAGCTTGAAATGTAATGGGTTTTTGTATTATATTAATATCATTAAATGTAGGGCTGCATTGGAAATAGCTGTATAGCTGTCTTTACAGCAAATAATTTGTGCTAGAAAGTTAATAAAATATGAACACATTATTTTCCCTTTATAATACAGTCCCAAATATCCCCAAAATTCTCCAATCCAGTCCATCTTTGGAGTTTAAAACTGTATATATCAGGGGTGTGAAAAATGTGGCCCGGAGGCCTCATCTTTAATATCTTCACTTTATTACACAGGTATGAAAATGTATGGAAAGTTAAAAAGTATTTCTAGCTGTTGACAAATTGCTCAAATCATGAAGACTAAAGTAACATAGTTTTATATTACTTTTCAGAAACTACATGTGAAGGTTTTGTGCTGTTGTACATTCCCTGTGATGTGAATCCACATGTAATGCTGACATGACATGCTGGTGAAATTGCACTTATTTTTTTAAAGATATCTCATGCTAAATTAGAGTGTTTCCTTCTGTGCATTAAAAGAAAGGTAGGTAATTTTGCAGTTGTTTTACTAGTCCAGCTCACTTTGGGCCATATGTGGCCTATTACCTAAAGTGAGTTTGACATCCTTTGTACATATAGGGATAGGATGCCAATATGCAACAAAAGAAACCTATATTTCACTGCGAACAATAATCCAACTAAATCACCTATTAAAAATATATCAAACTTAAAACAAAAATAACTTGAGTTTGCTGCAAAGTTAGGGGACATAACTGTCAACAGATTGGCAAATTGTATCTTTTACATTAAATTCTGTATTTAACAATGCCTGTCCTGGTTGATTACACCAGGACAGGCAGCCTCATCTCCAGCCTCTGGGATTCTGACAGATGGGATTCAGGGGCAGAGTCCAGCACCCTCCAGCCTCTCTACCTTTCAGATAAACACCTCATAGTAGTGCACTGTAGTGCAGTCTGGCCTGAGCACCAGCTGGCCTAGCCAACTCGAGGTTCCGTGACGCAGCAGCCATTTCCACTGTCTCACCAACTCTCTTGTCAGTCATGGCTGCACCACAATGCTGGCCTGCTACCGTATTCAGATCACTGTTCATGCTTCTCTTTCATAATAATACGTCTCCTTTTGGTCTCTCTACACTAACCCACATCCTTTTTTCTTTAAAAAAGAAAAAAAAAAGTCATACCAGGGGAGTCAGAGAGGACAGCCTGGGTTATCTTGACAGCTGTGCTAGCCAAATATCCACAACCTAACCAGGCAGGGGTAACAACACACTACTGAGGCCTGAATTACATTTGTCATGCTCACATTCCAACACAAACAGAGGACAGTTTGTTGTTTCCACTGATAATGCCCTGCCGCCCTGCGCTGAGCCACAACTATGAAAGAAAACTCCATTCCTTGGATTAGATTGCTATTTGGCCTACAGCTGTCTGGAGGGGAAAAAAAAACCCAAAAACACACTGACTACTTTTGTAAAATTTTATTTTATTTTCATTGCTTCTGCCAGTGCTGAATGATCTTATGTTATGTTTTCCCCGCTCAGAAGATCAACCAGTCAAGATGACTAAGCTCAAAGAGGCGGAATCCTATGCCTTTGGGACGTGCAACATCCTCTCGCCAACTCATAATAACATCATGCACCTAATGAGAGCTGCTCTCTCCCAAGATTCTGTCATAAAAAAGGACTGAACAGTATTTATGATAAGCCTTAAGCGCCACTCCAGCTACTACATGCAAAAAGTCAGCATGATGATAACAGCAGCACTACAATCAAGACCAGCTCTCTGGCTATTCACCTAGTGCTACTGATGTGGAAAATACTCTCCAGGCACATGTGCTTGATTAAACACACACAAATGTGAGTTGGCATGGGGTGACAAAACGCACCTGCGGCTACCTTTCATAGAAATTCACATGAACTCTTCCAAAAGCTGTACTCTGGCTTTGAGAGGGAAAATAAGGATGTCCAGGTTGTAATTATTAGTATGCTCTGCTTGGCTATCAGTCAAACATGCACACCCAGGATAATAACCTTACATGTATTCATGCCATAAAAGCTTTTTTTCCCCCTCCACAATGAGCCATCTAAGAGAAATACCAGAGGTGAAGGTGCACCACTGTTAGTGGCCATAAAGTACTTCTGTTCTGGACAGAGCACTAGTGCTTCACTGATTGCTGATGATCCAAAACCTACTCTGTGTTTAAGCCGTTCTAGTCGGGAAGCAAATGATATTGCTACAGTAAGACAGAGCTTTGAAATAACTGCAGCTTTACCAAAACAAAACATACTGGAGTGACACTGATGGCAGCAGAATGAGATCAGTTTCTGCTCAATAAAGACTCTGGTCATGAAAAATTTAACAGCCGACTCCATGGTTGAAAATAAGCTGCTGCTTATGGTGCATTTCTTAGACAGCCCGAGTGACTACAGCATTTTCACTCTACAACTCAGTAAAAGTAATACTTCCTGGCAGCTATCAAAAGGTTAAAGCTCCAATATTGATAGCACAGTAGTAGGGTGATGCATACATATGGTCTCACTTTATATCAGTCATCAGGGAGGGACACTAGCAGGTCTCCAGGGATTTCTTAACAGCCACATGCAGATATCAGGCAGTCTTCTGTATATCATTCCCTACAATTAAAGCCAGAGCAGTTATACCATTCAAGAATGTGTTTCCAGTTTCTGCCATATTCAAAAGTTCATCTATGCTGAACTCTAAACTTGCCAGGTCAGCTAACAGCAACAATGTCATGTTGAGTGTATGGAGAAACTTTGTAATTTACCTGCATGCTATATGCTGTTATAGATTTCTACATGATTGCTATTTTCCAGAAAATCTACATCAGGCCTACTGAATCCCTCCTTTTTGTTGGACTGACTCCAAGTCTGACATACCCATATCAGTGTTTTCTCCAGAAAAAGCAACCCAGAGGTACGAAGAGGTGAGTTAATGAAGCACTGTCTACCCACTACACCGCATACTGTGCAGCACAGACAAAACAGCAGACCTTTATAGGTACAGCTAGTTCTTCTGTGCAGACACTGCTACAGGTGAGAAAGAGGAAGAGAACCCAGGAAGTTTATTTTCTCCATTTCCAACACAGAGAGAGCAAGGTAGCCTATATTAGCAGAAGAGCACAGAATCGTGGTTGACCTCACTCTCAAAGCAATGAATGATTATTTGCTAAAGTAAATATCCGCTAGACAACTGAAGGTAAAACTGGTATTAAGTAGAGGAAAATACTACTCTTCTACCAGGGATGCACCATATATGAAATTCTGGGCTAAAGCCAAGTATTTGTTGTTATTTATACTTCTTGAGCACAAACTCAGTCAAGAAAGCTTTTAATAAAACAAGACACACCGCATGACAAGATTATTTTTATAAAAAGTAACTTATTCAAATAAAAATTCACCAACTGTGAAATTCTGGGCCGATACCAGTGTTTAAAACAGCAATTTGGCCAAGAGATGATACCATTGTTTTTTGTTATGTAATCCAATTTAGTGCCAGGAAAACTAAGAAATTTTCATTATAAAAAAAATAAATGACAAGTAATAATGCTTTTAAAGTCTTTCAGCTCTTTATCACACTGGCTAGCCAGCCCAAAATTGCAACAGAACAAAAATAATAATTAAAAAAATAAAATAAAATCGGCTACTGCCATCTGTGAATGTCAACATTTTTTAATAAGCTGATGGTAATAAACAAGGTGAATATTGGCTGATACACTGATATGTAAGCAATACACTGGTACATCCCTAGATTCCCTGCATTTGATTTTTAACTTTAGTTACTGGTTATTTTGTAAATTCAAACCTCCCTACACACATACACATGTTTTCAATTACTTTAGGTGATTAGGCCTGTAGTCAGGTATAAGTTGGGTGGACCTATGCTTTGTATTACATGATGTTATTACATGTAATCTAATAAAAAGTGAGATACAAACAGGCTGCCTACAGGTATATGACTAAGTTAAATTTAAAGACCCTTTAAAGCCAATTTTCCAAAAGACTTAAAAATCTTAAATAGCATTGACACCTGATTTAATTTCCAAGAGTTACTTTTATTTTCAGTGCATATATTGTTAAATTTGCAACTTGCCATTCCTATAGACTAACAAACAGGCTAGCAAGGCCTTCTTCTTCATCACCACTGTAGTGCAAGGTGGTTGGCTTGCCAGGACTAAACTGACCCCCTCCTGGGCCTAAACGTGACCTAAACGTTTGTTATTTTAAGATGTTTTTATTCTCTTTTTATAATGAGCTGCAACTGTTAGCTTAGCTAATGTATCAGCCTACTGTTACTACAGTTACAGCTACTTTCTTTTCCGACCCTTGTGCTGCCGTAACGTGAATTTCCCCGGTGCGGGATTAATAAAGTCTATCTTATCTTATCTTACCAGTAACCATTTTACCACATATAAAAATAACCTGAAAAGTTACATAAAGCATGACCTTAACAATGCAGTCATATTGTGTGGTCGAGAGGGCAGAAGAGCAGATATTGTGTGATGAAAATCTCACAGTGACGTGACTGAAAACCATTTAGTTCCCATCCAAACTGAATTTACAACATTTAACACTTTAAGGCCTTGAAAAATATAATGGAGTGCGCTGTCAATCAAGCACAGTTTATACATGCCCACACTGTCCTCTAAGAAGAAGAGCTCTAATTAGGCAGCTTAAGTGAAAACACCTGTGCTGACTGTGGGTGTGTGTGGGTGATGCTTTAAGATATGAAATACATAACAAATCAAAACTATGAAGCATTAATACTGATTAAACTAGCAAAGATATAGCAACTACTTTCTAATGTTACTTCCATACTTTTTTTATTGTATATTGAATATGTGAGTTTTATTTCACATTATTATTTTACTTTTGTAGAGCCATTTTCATTAAAATACAGTATCAGAATACTAATAACCACTGTTAATTAGCAGAATTCAGATGGTGTGAAGGCAGATCAAATTTAAAACTGAAATTATAGGAAATTGCTTGCTGTTCAGATCTCACAGTCTTGTTTTGTTTTTTGATTTTACATTTTCACACCAGCAAAGAACCCCACACTCTTTGTATTTTTAACTTTTGAAAAAAAGTCACTGCTGTTGCCATTACCCAGAGTTTAATCAAGGCTGTGCATGTCCGAAACCTAAAATGACACCCACACGTTGTAGTTAGGATGTGTGTTGCTTGGCTTTAAGTTACAACACAATGCAAAACAACGTTGGAAACATAAGCTGGTTTGCACTGAGCTGTTGTACAAGACTACATAAAACTTAAATGTCTCACTCTAATAAAGATTACTACCATGTAACAAAACCATTGTATTCATTCAAGAGAATTAGTGTATTAATGACTGTATTAACCGCACATTTAGCGACTACGCAACATATCTGAAATTATATAAACAATAGTTTTAGACCCATTATACTGTGCTATGGTGCTCATAGGCTGAACAAAGGAACATGCAAGAGGCATGCAGGAAAGAATTAAGCTCCCTCCCAGCCCAGCTCACACGTACAATAATCCTGCTGTGAATCACCTCTTTGTCCAAACCAGAGTCACCACAATTCCAGCGACTGGTGCTTCAGCAGAAGTTGCCTTGGCAATGCCATGGCAGCTTTGAACCAGAAAAAAAAAATAGCAATCTTAATACCTTTTGTTTACACACTTATTCCCCCAAATTTAGGGCATTCATCATATCTACACTTCCTGGTTGATCACCAGCAGTTCTTTAATTAACTTTAAGAATTTAAATGCTATCGAATTTAGGTTTCTTATTAAAAAAAAAAAAAAAACATTAGGCAAGTCTTTGTCAAACACCCAAGCATATGGAGAGACCCTCAGTGGTAATACACTTCTTTTGCATTTGGACACCACAACTTTGTTAGCTCCACTGATCCAACACCGCAGCAACAGGTACAATTCAACAGTAGATTAACAACTTAATAAACAACTGGAAAACTTCGCTCCTCAACTAAAACTATATATTTTACAGTTCTACAGGAAAACTTGTCTACATACTAGTAAATTTTGCCGAACAAATTATTAACTGAAAATGTTGCAACAATGTTTAAAGTGTAAGTGTATAAAGGTAAAATCAGTGTTATTAACAAAACAAAATCAATCATGTATATTTACAAGAATAAACTTTTACGCAAATATCTTTATTTGTGTGAAATTGGATCTTTCATATATCTTTTTATCTTTCTTTTTATCTATCCACTAAAGTCAACTTAACTTTAGTATTTATCTGGTCATTTTTGAACTGTTAGATCTGCTTAGCTTTTTAAGTGAAACCTACTTAACTGTTTAATTTTATTTTAAGGGTGATCCAGTGCAGGCATTTACATGTTACACAATTAGTGTTATGCAAATCAGATCATTTCTCATTACTTTTGACTTGCATGAAAACACTGAAGAGCAAAGTTACTCTTGACAGAGATCAGCAAGACAGCATTGCTTTGCTTCATAATCTCTATTTTAGTTATGCGTAAAGTATGTGTAAAGTGACATGGGAATCCCTCATGGTGTCACACTTTCACTAATTTAACTTGAGGATAAACACAACCTGAGCAAGTGAACTGTAAACATAGAGGAACAAACACAGAATAACTCATTATCACTAACGTACATAACATTTCAGCTAATGTCCATAAGGTTTGTTACTAAGAACAAAAAAGAACAAAAAAACAAAACCAAGCCCCCTCAGGATGCTACAATAATAATTGACAACTCCAGAGTATAACAGACAAACAGGTGTTTGTACAGTGTATTTATCCAGGACAGTGGCAACAGTGTTTTTCTTGTAAAAACTAAAATTTCAAGTGAGGGAAATATTATTGAATATCTGGCTTCGCCCACTTAGTAATTACACTAATACAGAGGAAACTGACCAGGATATTATTTGTTGTGTGGGTGTAACTGAAAATATTAGTTGGGATTACATGAATACACATTGTTAAGAAAAAAATACACTATGTCTTGTGTTTTGAACAAATAAACATATGAAATTTGTATAATTATGCGAACATAGAAATTTCTTTTTACATTGTTAACATCAATGATTTAACTTTGTTACATTTACATCTACTTATATTTTTTTAATCTAATAACATGTTGTGTCCTACCTGAAGTAATATGAAAACTAAGTTAAGTGAGCACCACTTAAAAATACATACTTGAAATCATCAGTTAAGTAGAGCTAACAATCAAAAAATGACCATATGACTACTTGCAATTTTTTTAACATACAAAAATGCAAGTAGTTTTTACAAAGAATATGTATACAGATCTACGTAAAAATACTATCCAAAAGTGAACGCTAGCTTTTAAAGGCAATCATAAGGTGTACTTTTTTTTAACTGATCAGAGGACATTAGACAGCCTACTGTACCTGACCCAATGAGTCTGTCTTCTTAAATGTATAAATATGAACCAAATTACCACAGCACTGCATGCAGTTTACTGCCACTATGGCAGCTGAAACTCATCTAAATGCAGAAATAACTAATTTCACTGTTGTAGCAAAGTCTGCACAGTCACTGTTGTGACACAGCAGAACAACTCTACTAACTGGAATTTGAGTTTATAAATTACAGATTTAAAACTAAATGGTCAAAATTTAAATAGCAGAAGCAGAGATCTGCTACACTCCTATAGTGTAACTCGATAACATCTTTCATCAGACCTCTCCTGCCTCATTCTTACACACCCAGCACCTCCAGTTTGCAACCCATGCTTTTTGTTATTGATTTTCAGTTTTATGACCATGTAAAGAAAACTTTGATGACATCAACAAAGTCATTTTGAAAAATACAGAAAGCTCCCTCTTCATAAGATTGAACTGTTATCAAACTAGAGGCTGAGAAGTACTTTACCAATGCTAGTATTTTCTTATACAAAATATATAGAAAGTCAAAGTTTTGACTGTTGTGTAAGGTTAGGTTTGAGACATTTACATGCACGTACACAAAACCCTGGTGTTATTAACAAATGGGAATAGGGATGAATGTCCTTAATATTATGGACTGTGGCTGAATTTAGTGTGGACTGCTGGTATTGATACTACTACATATTGATAGTTGACTGCATCTACTGGATTATCTATGCTAAAGTAAGGAGTTAATGTATTCCACTTTATTAAAATAGAGTAGACTTAAGAATTCAAACAAATATCCAATGCTTTTATCTTCATGTAGTGGGTCTAATGTTTAGAGCATTTTATTCTGCACACTGTATTACAGCAGTGTGTGCAGCTGATGAAGAAAGCCTGCGGACCATGAGCCTAAGTGACATATAATGCTAAGTGAACATAATGAAAAGTTGTCCTAGTTACAGAGCAATCTACATTTTAGGCATTGAGCAGATGCTCCTACACAGAGCGGTAAAATGAGTGAGCACTCCTCTAGCATCAATAGAGCCAGACAACTCAGAGCACTGTGAAAATAACAAATGCTACAATATTAAACAGAAAATGCCAATGTGGGAACATCACTGCTTTCAGCTGATAGGTGGATATGAAAATGTAAGCATAATAATCATCTAATATAGGCCTACTGCAATCCAAGTGGAAACAGCAATATCTGCGAAATGGTCACAGTCACTAACAGCACCATGTTTCATGAGCTTTTACATATTTAGCTTTATTCAAGGAGATGTGTAGGAAATTAAGCAGCAAAAGGCCAGCCTAACATGTGAGTTAGGTGGTATCTACTAAAGCCATGTTTTTCTGTATGTGTGTAACAGTTTATTGAAGTGCATTTTCAGTATTGGCAATCACAATTCCTCTCCCTTTCTGCCACACAAATAGGTCATTATGTAACCACAGACCACCCAGTAGTTTAAGTCAGCATTCCTACTAGGACAACCAACAGAAAGAGTTTGGATGTAGACAAACAGATCAAAGTGGCAACTATTTTTGCATCCACTGCTCTTTTTGGTTGCACTTTAAAATAACTGGATACTTTGGTAGAAGGTGACATGTCTATGAGCGGGTGGTGGTTTAGTTTTATTAACCACAATAAGCATAACAAAGTAACAAATCATTACCAGATTTGCTTGTAATGTATCCACTATCAACTCTCCAATCACAAAGCCTGTCAACTTACTTGCATCTTCTACCTGCTTTATCTTCCCTTCACAACGCTGTTATGCTACATGTGCCAAATAAAAAATGCAACTGTGAGTAACGACTCCTGTCAAAGCTCCTGTGTGTTATACTAAACAGCAAACGTGAAACAGCTTTGCAGGTTATGAGGCTGCATATGGCTCACATGGCAACAAATAAGTTAAGACACTGCCTGCAGGCACAACTGCAACTATAAGACAAGATTAAATAGTTCAAATCACTGAGACAGACAGCTGTGACTTTTTCAGGCTAGATAAGGCTGGAGAAAACAATACCATGTCTGAGTTTGGTTTTTTAATATCTCATAAAGTCCCACAGACCACACCTTTGGTATGGATTCAGATTCACATACATCACTGCACATCCAGCTCCTCTCATCTTAGAATTCAATACCACAGCATAACTATGCATAACATTAAAATTACAATTCCCAATTTGTGTTTGCAAAGCAAGCTGAAGCCACTGGAAACTCAATATCATGCATATCAAACAATTGTATTACCCTGGCCTATATCCAAGACACTTGCTTGGCTGTGTTTGAACAAGACCAAAATTTACATTTAATAGAGGTCCACGCTGAACCTTAATCACGAGAGCAAAAGGATAAAGCCATGCATCCAAAATACATCCAACAGTTTATGGTTAATTCGCCCGATTAAGGCGTGTTTACATAAGAGCTGAATGGAATTGAACTGCACAAGTAGTAGTGAGCTAATGAGAGTTTCCCCGTGCCGTCGAGCACATGCAGGAAAAATGAATGAACATACCTTCATCTCTCTATGAGTCCTCTAGGTGACCAGTGTAACGGATCCGAGGCTGAAAAAAACAGAGGTGGGAGAAGCTGTTAGGCATTACAGAGAGTGCCAACTTCAGTCTGCCACAACAAGACACGATTATGTTATGATGACATCACTTCTTCTGCTACACGGCTGGATGCCGTGAAAAAAGCGGGGCGGCAGACGCTCACTTTAAGTGGCTTGGAAAAAACACATCGACGACTGCACATGAAACATCCTTCAAGAGATCGCTGTGTTTTTTTTTTTTTTTTTACATCCTGATTTAAATCTGCAACAGATTTCTTCAAAAAAAAGAGACAGAGAAGGGTGTGTGTGTTTGTGTCTGTGCATGAGCTTTCCAGTCCAATAATATGTGTTGCGGAGTAAACCGTGGCAGGCTGATCGCTCATTCGCAGAGCCTTTAAAGCCGTTTATGTAATGCCCAGTGCACACTGTTGTAAGTCAGTCACCAGTCAGCCAGACTTGGCTTGTGGCTAAGAAGGGCGAGAGAAACAAAGTAACTAGTCGCTGATCACAGAAAAGGCTTTTTCTGTCTGTCTGTCAGCACAGATCGATCATATTGTAGCGGTTTAATGGAGTGATGGACAGTGTAACAGCCGCACGGTGCTCGGTTCTCTGAGTACACGGCAGCGTGGTGTGCCTGCTGTCTGCACTGCACTGACTATACCAACACTACAGCAGAGGATGACGCCATTTCTGTAGCTGACAGTAAGCTAGAAAGGAGAACAGTTGAGCGCACAAACACTGGAAATCCAGGGAACCGCGGTCGCAATTCACCTGCCCGTGTCAGAGCCATTTCTCTCTCGGAGACGGGATCGCTTGGTTTTTACAGGAAAACTGCACCGAGACCATCCATTTTCGTTTTCGCTTCTCTCCCTTGTGTCGGTGCGCTGCTCTCTGCGGAGAGTGCGCTCGACAGCAAAAAAAATAAATAAATAAATAATAAAAAAAATTGGAGCGATAATAACACAGCCGACAGCCCCCAAAAACCTTTACAGAAATGTCATATCACAACCGTGCGGTAATAACCACGTCAAGTTGAGCAAAGTGAGGATCGCCCGTGCGGTCCCATTAGAAGTCACTTTCTTAACAAAATGCTCTAGTGTGGCATTTCGCTGACTGTTCACGGAGTGACGATGAGTGGAGGTTTGCTCCTGACAAAGAAACAAGTCGACGAAACGGTTCGCAACAAGGTCAAGCTCGAGGAAGACTTGCAACGCAGCAACATCGCGTTAATCCCCCCCACCACACACACACAACATTTTATTGTTATAACACAAGCCAAGGTCGCAGCCCTCGTTTGGTTCGCGGAGGATACAATGTCATCCGCCCCAGACAATTTGCGAGACCGAGCCGATGCAAGTGAGCGGACTGACCACCAGCACCAGCAACAGTACTGCACTCGTACAGCTCGAGTCTAGGTCGTCTTTTCTCCTCTCCTAAAAGCTGCCACCTCGGTTAACTAAACCGTCGAGCCCATTTAAACCTCTCCACTAGTGATTCCCGTCCAAGCAGTTCGTTACGGAAATGTGCAAAATACTGGTCACGCACACGCAACACCGATAAATAACACAAGTCCTCACTAGCAAAGGGGAATATAGACAACCTTTGATCTGGTTTTATCCCCACAACTGATCAAATGGGCGAGTTCCTTGATACAAGGTAGCTCATCTGCTCCAACCTACATTGGACAAGTCAATCGTGAGAAGCCAGACGTTCCTGGTGGCACAAAAGGAAAGCCTGACAATGCATTTTACCCCGTTTAACTACATCGTTTGTTCGCTGCTCGACAAATCTCATCACGCCAATAAAACTCACCAAATGTTTCGTGTAAAATCACTTTTGACGGCTATTAGGGAACACCGTGACAGGCGCTACTCGACGACAACCTCCCCGAGGATTCCTCCGCTCAACAACACAACACTCCGGAGCCTGTCCAGCAGACTTGAAACTATTCAACCTCGGAGTAGCATAACCTTTCACTGCGCTCATCAGCCTAATTTGGCTGGCTACGGCATAACTTTGTTATCGAACTGACCAAGTTTTTTTTTCTGCATTCTCGGCCCGCAGCTTTCGACTGTCCTGTCGCCACATTCATTCATTCCTGTAAAGCCCCCTAAACACAACACAGCATTAGTTAACAAGTTAGCTAACGTCAAGGTTGGCTTGGTAGCAGCAGGGAAGCGAGCTAGTAAAATGTTCAAAATAGCAATGGCTCTGCCGAACAAAAGCAGGCTTACCTATGCTGTCAAGTTGAGAAACACTTCTGGTTTTCGACGAAAGTCTATTAGTAATCCATAGGAACATTTATGAGAAAAATATGACAGATTTAAAACGTCGTCCGTTGGCCACCGATTGATGTTGGATGCGGATGGGTAAAAGTCGTTTTCGCAGAGCTGCTGTTTGCCTTGTTGAGTAGCTCCTCTAGCCTAGCTCTTTCTGTGATCCTTCCCCCTCCTCCTGAGAATGATTGACGGGCATATTAATCCCGCCTCTCCGGAGATACACGACTCCATTGGATGGCAGTGCCAAGGGAAACGCCTTAGTAACACAGGATTGGTCGAAGGTGGAGAAAAATATCTATGGTAAAGTGTACGAAGTATCCTACTGGGTGGTTGTTGACACAATACAGGAGAATACCGAGACAAAAAAAATGTTGAAAAACTACAACACCCAGGTTTGGAACGTATGTGCGTTCGATATGTATAACAGAGCGCACCGATAGTCGGAGGGGTGTTTTTCCTGTTACCTTATATGTCAGAAGTTTCTACCGGGCAATGTAGAAATATAAATGCAACAGACATTATGCGAGGCACCTATATGGCATTGCCCAACTACTTTGCGCCTGCTCTGTAACGTAGCCGAAGCATATATATATGCAGCTAATCAAAACTAGCTCGAGAAGTGAAACGTTTGTATCGTTCGCTGTAGTGACGGCATTTAGCTTAGCATTGCACCAGGTGAAGTAGCCGGCAGCACACGGGCCTAAAATGATATGAAAGTCTGGATATAACAGTCGTATCGTGTGCCTTACTCGACCAGCTTGGAAGTGGATGATTTTTTGAAAAAGAAAGATATACTGAATGGTGATACACCATTGTGTTAGCCTGCTAACGCTAGCTAACTAGCAGTCTGGCTAACCGGAATTCAGGACCGGCTAGTCAGCAGACTGACAGTCATCAGCCAAGGTGGGTGGAGTTAAGACCTCACTGTGTATCCGATGCCACGGTAGCATTGTTGTTCATAAGCTCTGCTTTCTGTCATGCTGTGTATGTTTAATTTCCTATTTATTAATGTTATTTATGTTCTAATTTGCAGCATGACGTGAAAATGTGCTGCACAGACGTTTCGTAGTTTTTCAGTAAAACAATATAAAGATGCAACTGTACTTGAAAAAATGTGATTGAAAGTGAAACTGTCATAAACACGGGCAATTGCCTAAATAGGTTATTTCAGTTAATGTTTCGGTGCGGATAAGCTTAAGGACAAAAAAGACTTTGTTTGCAAAGCTAATATTTTGTGCAGTTACATTGTACACTCATCTAGTAGCTGATTAAATTTAGTTCTCTAGTATTATTTTTGGTGTGGTTATGAGACTTTTTTTTTTTTTTTTTTTAATGATGAGTGGCGGTCACAAACCAGAAACAGCCGCACCTACTTATTTTATTAAGCCACTCTTTACCAGTTTGAGTGATTCACTGGTGAATTAGTTGTTTTAACGTACCCAGGGCTCATGTGACACTTGTGTCACGACTGCAAGGGGAATTTATGGTTCTGCACATCCGTAAACTGAATGGTTAAAGTGTCACGCTCAGAGTCCCTGTGTGTAGGAGCATTTTGCAGTTATGTGTCTGATGTCATCTACACAAGATGGCCTAGAGTCTGACACTTATGATGTACTTATGATGTCCGCACACTCATTTCTGCAGCTTCCTGTACAAAGAGTCTGTCTGCACAACACTTGTTGTCCAATCTGGCATTTAAGAGCCTGCTTGAAGTTTTGTGGTGACAAATAACAGATACAGTTAACCTAAGATAAACACACTGCAGACATCACTAACCAATTTCTGTTTACTCTAGTGTGATGGTGTGCCACGCCTTTATTTATCATTGTCAGAGCTCGGTAATGTCAGGATTGCTTCCACCACAGTAGAGAGAACTGCTTCTTGTGGAATCAGATCAAAAGGTCTCACATAATGTCCTACTTTATCTCTTCTCTAAAAAGGCAATCTTACTTTGGGGAGTTGGGATTATTGATTGTTTGATGGAACAGTTTTCTGTTGTAATGTGAGGTAAAGTGCAAATTTCCTTTGTTAGTCTATGCATTTAAGATTTTTTTTTAAAGATTTCCCACGAATAAGTCTAAATGTGAAGAGTGACTTCTGATATATTATTTTGGTGTGAAACATTTAAAGCAAGAGCCAGTTTCGGCAGCTCAGTATGGGTTGGGAATGAGTTGCTGCCAGAGGCCTGTACTACGAAGCAGGATTTCCTCTTATCCATGTAACTTCGGAATAAACCCTGAGTTTTCTGTACTACGAAGGTGGTTCACTTCTTACCAGGGTACATCGCCATGGTAACTTATACTGCGAACCTAAACTGCTCCGGAGCAGGTTAGGTTCCAGATTAGAGATCAACTGGTATGAAATCACTGCCTACTGACCAATCAAGTCTCCAGAAAATGGCGTCACTTTTCCTAGAAGATCAGTCAGACCTCTGTGCGCAGGCAGTAGGAGGGTCTAAAGTTTTTTTTAATAGGGTCTAATGTCTTTGTGTTTCCCTGATGAGCATCAGTAATAAATATAGATTTTTAGGCGCAACATTCCTTGTTTGTTTTTGTTTTGTTTTTTCTTGTTAGCTGCCAACAATTTTATATATAAACATTAATATATAAATCACCTATTTGTCCATGTGGACTTTATATCAATTGCGGGTAGACTGAGCCTTTATTTGAATTCTGTTTTTGTATTAATTTTACTTTACTTGTTCTCAGACCATTAAACACCATCGGGGCTGCAGCTGAAAGAGTAAAAACGAAAACTCTTATGCAACTCTTATGTCTTATGCAAATTTAAACATTAATTTAATGGAATACCCGATTATAATCCATCAGATTCTCCCGTGTCTTAATGTTAAAGTTGTGATATTGATAACTAACCAGCTTCGTGTGATCGCTTATCCTGATTGCCAATGTTGGGGTAAGTGAAGCCAGATAATGGAAAGATACTCTGGGTATGTTGAACTCGCTTCGTAGTACAGTGCCCAGAAGTGGAGGAGTTCAGGTATCTCGGGGTCTTGCTCACGAGTTTGGGAAAGAGGGAGTGGGAGATTGACAGACGGATTGGTGTGGCATCAGCAGTATTGCGACCAGTCACAGTAGTGGTGAAGAGAGGGCTGAGCGTGAAAGTAAAGCTGTCGATTTACTGGTCATTCTACGCTCCTACCCTCACCTATGAGGGTCATGAGCTTTGTATAGTGGCTGAAAGAGTGAGATCGCAGATACAAGCAGAGGTGGAGCTTACTCTGAAGGGTGGCTGGGCTGTCCCTTAGAGATTGGGTGAGGAGCGTGGTCATTTGGGAGGGCCACTACTCCTCCACATCGAAAGGAACCAGTTGACGAGGTTCAGGCATCTGACTAGGATTAGATTGCACCACATTACAGGCTTCTCAGATCTTAAAAACCATGTTTAATAACAGTGTTTTGGATTATTTTTCTTACTGTTTTTTTTTTTTTTTTTAAATTTTTTTTTTTTTTCT
>VUQI01003806.1:0-10084 GCA_015106735.1 Paratilapia polleni | reverse complement strand
CATCACTGAATAAAAGAAAAAAAAAAAAAAAAAAAAAAAAAAAAAAAAAAAAAAAAAAAAAAAAAAAAAAAAAAAAAAAAAAGCGCTCCTGGCTAGCGTACAACGTTAGCCAACTAGCACTCGTGTGTTAGCTTATGCTGACAGTAAAGAGGGGAAATACACAAAAAGCTACTTCCAACAGACTGACAAGTCTAAAAACTTAGCGAAGAGCAATCTAGGAGTCTTAAGTAAACTAAGCACAAGCACATGAAATCTGGCAGCATCCTGGCTGATTAGCTACCTGAGTTGGAAAACGAACCGCCCCATGTCAGTATCTCTCCAAGATATAACGTTAGCTAACGTTAGCTTGGTACACTGCTAACTACCCAAGGCAGCTACCCACCAGTGGCTGGCCCTCGTTGATCAGTGCACGCAAAAATGAAGACCTTAACCGGTTAGGGGGTTATATGCAACGTCCAAAAACACTTGGAAGCATCCCTTCTCTTGCTGCATTTTTGTCGCGGTAACAAAGAAAATACAACTGAAATAATACTTACTCCGTTCTCTGAAGAGCACCCCAGCTCCCTTTCTCTCTTTAACTCCCCCTCAGTCTCACCAAAGACTAGACTCTCTCCCCTGATCTGAGGTAAAATCCCGCCCACTGCGCTGTCACATCCACAACCAAAGTCTCCAGCCTCAGCTGTCAAGATAGTTCCCATCCCATCCTTGAGCTCATGGAAACCCATGTCAATTTGACCGGAAATCATATGACACACGCGTGCGGTAAAAGGGGAATGATGTTGCCACAACTCACTTGGCTTACTGCTGAATAGTCATCTGCTGAATAGTCATGAGTAGTCATCTGCTCAAGTTTAATCACAGAAAAGATGCAGACCAATCGCACCTAGTTTTCTTTTATTTTTATGCAACACAGTGAAGATCTTCAAGTATTAAAATCAAGTTGACATGATATTGTGCATATTTTGAGAGACAACCAGCCAAAAGATAAAACTGTACGATTTCTCTAAAGTAGAACTGGACGATGGCGGAAGTACACTGGGGCGAATCATTTCGGCTCGCCTCGTTCCTTTCTGTCACAACACCGCCGGGGACATGTGATGCGCGTCAAAAGGAGGATGGGTATGGACCGCTGGTGTGGATTCCCATTGGCTTAGCCAGCATATCAGTCGCCTATGGAAACGGTTACGTCATGATCCCCTAGTACTCTCTCTTTGCTCCCGTGTAGCTTTATAATAACAGGATTATTCAACAGTCCCCCCATCATATGATGCAGTCTGCAGAAAGTAGGCACCGAAACTGCATCGCTTCTGCTGTCCGGCTGCCTGAACTCCACCTAGGCTGCACAAGGCTCTTCCCTCGACGCCTAATCAAACCTGACGTCATTCTTTCCATGACGTAGCGCGTTTTTTTTCTTCTCCAGATTCAATGCCTGTATTATTTGCGATTCTTCAGTCTTGTTGGGGAGTCACACACTGCACAATCAGGCTCCCTATTACTGGAGGCAGCTGTCAGTGAAATGCAAACAATACCACTGCATTCCAGTGTGAGCAGAGGGCTTACATTGGACAATCCCTTAGACTGATGTGATAGAAATTTAACAGTGCTCTGGTACTGCACTGATTAACCATATCATTCGAGAGCAGCACAAGTCCCTTGTAATTGCCTAATATGTTGTAAGATTGTACAGTAATATCAGGTGCAAGTCAGTGAATTAGAAATACAAAGTCTGTGATCCAGAATTCAGTCAAGGTAATTAATACATAAACCATCTCAACTTTGCATAAACCAAGTCAGCTAGAGAAACTGTCATTTGACAAGCTATCTTAAGTTTTATGACCCAATAGTGGACAATCTGTTAAAAAAAAACAACTAGTAGTGGTAGATGATAAACAGAAAACAACCGTGGCTGAGGTCAAAACGCAGTGTAATACACTTGCTGTCTCGACATAATGGGATTTATCATTAACACGAGTGCCTCGAGTGCACAGAAGCATCTGCCTCTTCGGATTTGGAAACAGGGGAAAAGTCTAACATGTTTAGGCTTGTGTGTGCAACTTAAAAGTTGGAAAATATCATTTCAGAATTTCCGAGTCAGATAGACGTCAAGCGGAGAAAAGAGATTTGGAAAGAAAGAGGAAGAGAAGAAGCCGGAAAAAAAATACTTGATTTATGTAAGATGACTTGTGCAATCATTTGGCGTTATGTCTGTGTGATTTGACTTTAATGGCTGAGTCAAAAGCAGAATGAGGAACAACCAGTCAAAATGCATAGATAGACAAAAAGATTTCATAGACAGAACTTTGAGTGTTGTTTGCTGTTAAATGATGGCTGGGTTTCACATAAGCTCCCACACGCCCTTCACACATTGTGAGCTGTCAGTTTTCTGCTCTAAAACTTTAGAGCTGTAGCTGCAGCAGTGCTTAGATGCTGATGTTTTCCCCCGTACACCCAGCAGTAACACAGGCCTCATGTGAACAAGCTTTGGCTCACAGGCTTTGCTCCACAGGCCTTTAAACCCTATAGTGCCAAAACAGAGACAAGATCTATTTTTACGTCTGCCATTTTTACAGTTCACTGTCAGTGGTTTCGCTGGCTTCCTAAGTGGCAGCCTGCAGTGCTTTGTGTTGGCCAACCCAGAGCAGATGTAGCTCAAACATGATGCCACCCATTTCTTTCTTTCTCTCCCATTCTCCCTAAATATGTCCAAATATCTGGACACCACAAAATAAAAGATAAATACATATCAATAATGTATTTTATGTACAGTATATATTTACCTGTGTGTGGATACATGTGCGTGCTGTGTGTGTCTAGGTCATTCACTGTCCCTCAGGGTATCTCTATTTGTCAGTCCATCAGTCTGTGCATCATCCATCCCTCTTTATCTGAGCCGGGAGACACACTTAAAGTAATGGTAGGAATGCAAATATAGATTCATAATGGATCTTTATTGTCTATATCACAAATACATGAGGAGGACAGTAGATCAGCTGTTTGGACAATAGGAAAGTTGCAGATTTAGAAATATACTGTAGTCCTATATCTTTATTAATGCTGTCCAGCCTGGCTCATTTCAGAGATCTAAAGATCACAAATTACATATTAAATATTGTTCAGTTTGTACAAAACCACATAAACAAAAGAATCTTTAGAAGGGCTAGCTGTGTACTTCTTGTTTCCAGGATTTGTGCTAAGCTAATCAGTGGACAAATATGAGAGTTATCTTTGTGTATAACTTTTAACCATAATGTGAACAAGCACACATCAGACTTAAGTAGAACAAAGTAAAGCATTTACAGATAATTTAACCATAAGCCATTAGATTTGATTTAAGAAAAATGTCAGTAAAAACAGAGCTTTTTCCATGATAACATTTTTTTTAAGGCTGTGAATGATATTAGTACTGTCTTTTCTAAAATTGACAGAAAATAGATTGGAATTCTGCCTCATGTCATCACTGTCTGTTTGTTCAGTTGAAACCACTTAATCTCTCTTTCAATCCATTTAAACACTTATGGACTGCAGAAGTGAGCAATATGGTGAAGACTCCCTCGAAGGCCCTTTTAGTTGTGTAAGCAACTATCTAGATGCAGTTTGTTAATGGCAAAAGTGAATTATTTACTCCTGAAAATTAAGAGAAAGAGACCGCATGTATATCTACAAATGCCAGAAAATAAATCACTTCAGGATTCCTCCTGCTTCTTAATTCTTGGGGAAATTACATCTACGCAAATAGTGGGACTCTCAGAGAGCCATGTTGAGCTTTCAAATTGAGGAGACCAATCATTTTCCCCACAGCTGTTGTCTGAATCTCTCTGTTGACTCAGTTTCTTGGTGGAAATTTGCCATATGGTCTGGAGCATCTTGTGAACTACAGTAAATGTCAAGTGTCATTAGCCTTTGTGCATGCAAATGTCTTGCTCATGCTATCTGAGTAAGCATTAATGATAAAGCATGCCAAAACTCTCCCAAAAGGGGATGATGCCTTCAGGGTACCTTTTGCATATACTGCACAAACACTGAAAACAGAATCACATTTAATAATTTAGGTTAAAAGCAAACACATGGTTGTGTTGAGGAAGATATTCAGGGGAACCAAAAAGTTAAGCAAGGCAGCTTTGGTAAGTGTGATTGTTCGTTCATCCCAACATAGAGCTTTAATTACTGGGGTACAGCTCCACACACCATGAGACAAGATAGCTTGACAAATAATTGCAGGTTCAGTCGAAAAGTGTCTAGCAACTGGCACTGCATGAATGTGTCTGCTGTTCTGTAAGGAACGTTGTTGCAGACTCTGCATGTTATCACATTTTCAGATAACACGCGGCTGGGAACTGATTAAGACTTTTGCACAATGCACAGTGAAAAAGCCAAAGGGGAATGGAAAACAGAAGGCACAGAAAGATTAGCAGTTAATTCCTAAACACTTTTTAAAATAAACATATGACTCTTGTGGAACTGCCTGTGTTGCACCGGCAGATCATGTGCTTGTTGAGCCAAGGCAAGTGGAAAATGTGAACATGAAGATGTCTCATTAACCGAATTACATAGCTGGGTCCCTATCAGTCAGGATGTGCTGTATGAATATTGCTTCCTTTGGTCAACCGATCTATCTACACCACTTTGTTTCTTGAACGGACATCTCATTTTCCACTGGCTCAGCATATTGGCAAAGAGTTAGACAGAGAGGTGGGGGGGGGAGACTTCCTCCTTTTGAAGAGGAAGAGGAAAAACAGCGTTCCATGCTTGAGAGAAAGACTGCCGATGAGGGCTGATGATGTGTAAGAATTTTCCAATTGCAAACTTATCAAAAGTTAACTTTTGAAGTAATTCTTCATATATCTCAGTTTATATATGATGCTGATGTGTCATCTAGTTGGGTTTAGTGTAAGAAGGTTTCATTATAACAGACTGTTCAGACCCATTATTCAAAGAGGACAGTAGCTCTATTAATCAGACAAAGTTGATATTAGGGATGGTTCTTGCACAGTGTAATAACAAACCTTTCTTATCTAACACATCATTAGTCTGCCATAATCACTGTAATCACATTTTTTCCTGAAATCCTGAGTCCAAACATTGGTTTATGTCTGCTAAAGGAGACCCCAATTATAAGATTAACATTCAAACTCTGCTGACTGGCAAAACAACCGAGACACAGACACATGAATTATACTTATGATGCAGACAAACACCGAAGAGAAGATCTGAAGAGAGACCTTGTGGAGCAGTCTTGCGGACAAAGACCCCTTGTATGAAGGAAAGCTGAGAGAGGTGGTGGCGGTAGGTGAGGTGGTGCTAAGGAGGGTTCTATCATGATTGAGCTGCTTGCCTTAGGTTTGTGCATGTTTGTGTTTCCAGCTACCCCTGGAATTTACTGCACGGCACTGGCAAGGACAGCCACAGCGAGGTGAATGGCCTGTGGGATAAAGGCCAGAGTTTTTTGGAAAAGAGTAGTGGAGAGAAATGGAGAGAGAGCGGGAGGAGAAGCAGAGGTCATAGAAAAGGAAGAGAAAGATGGAGCAAAAGTACACAGACAAGGAGTTATTGTAAAAGGTGAAGAGTCAGCAAATAAGTGTGAACTGGAAATAGAGATGGTAAAACAAAAGCTGTGTGTGCACAGTGTGTGCGTAGGAAAGGAGACAGTGGTCTTACTCAGCCCTGAGCCAGCAGCACTGAGATTATCTGGCCAAGTTTCCACTCGCAAACAATAATTCACCTCAAGTGCCCATTGAGGCCAGACTTTGTAAGGACAGCGACCCACCCAGTGCAAAATTAGGTTGTGTGAGTGGAAGAGTCTGTGTATGGTTATAGTATGCCATCACCATATAAACTTGTATGTGTGACGACCAGCCATAGAAGGGTGTGTTTGGGGGGGGGGGGGGTTGTGCCACTGCTCTCCAGGACATGTTTTCCATGGTCCTGTTTTCCGTCTATATACTCTGTATTTACATTGGGCTTAGCTAGCGGTGAAGCTTAAAAGTGTGTTTCATTCAGGCCAGTGAACATTTTACATGTCATAAAATGTAGGGCACATAAATAGTCTTGATTCAATTACCGCCAAGGCAAACAAACCACCTGAGAGTCCACATTTAGACTTAGTGCAATGCTCATGGAAAACAAAACATACAAGACAAAAATAGTGTAGAATTAAACACTGGCTGTGTGTGTTTCTCAAAACAAGAAACAAATTATACAAAAAGTGAAAACGCTTGAGTGTTTAAGTGCAACTAGACGGCAAGGGCTAGTTAGCGTGCTGGCAGAGGTGACTTTGGGTAAATTAGTGGCAACAGGCAGTAATTAAGAATCCTTTTTAGTGTGCTTAGTTGTTCAGCTAGGCGTGGAGCTCATCAGCCCTATAAATCTGCTTTTCTCTTCCCCTAAAGTCTGAGCAGTGCCACCAGGGACCCGGCAAAACAATTAATGGCAACTTAATTACAGTGCCACATCAGATTTTTGCTTAACCCACAGAATGTGCAGAGAGCAAGAGAGGGGCGCATTAAAAGTGCTTGTTTCCTTAAGCTTACACACAGCTTCTGCAATGTCCAAATCAGAGTGGCACTGACTGGGCACAGATGGGGCACAGAGGAGGATATCCAATGGGAACTTGGTGCCCTTTACACCCCATTTCTTTCCTTTCACATGGGGGCTTTTCCCCTGGGAAAGGCACAAGGATAAGGACAGGGAGGGTTATAGACTAGGTCCTAAATTTCTTGATGCAAAGAAACCCTAGTGCATTTGTGTGCACACACTCAAGATGCACATATGCACAGAAATGCACACCTTGTCCTACAGTAGGTTATAGCCTTCACTTTCAGAGGAAAGAGAACAAGCAGACATACACTAAGTGTGCCTAAGGGACGGAGATAAAATGTCTCAAAGGGAAGGAGTATTCCAAGTGAGAGAGGCTACAGGTACCTTTATTGACAATTTAACGGGTCACATCTTTTCAATAATACACAGTAGTTGTTTACTTACAAAGTATAAAACACTTTACATGGACTAATATACGTTAATATGGTTATTCCATTTTTTGCTAAGAGGAATTAGATAACTTCGATTAGATAACAGCTCTTTGGTTCCCCTGAATATCTTCCTCAAAACAACCACGTATTTCTGTGAAAGAGAAGCTACAGCTAGCAGCTTATTAGCTTAGCAAAATCACCAAAGGCAGGAAGAAACAGGCAACCCGGCACCAAGTGACATAAAACAAATGCCTGCCACCAGTTCTTGAGATCACCAATTATCATGATTTATCTGGTTTAATTCCTTAAAGAAGTCAGGCTAGTGATTCCCCTGTTTTTTTAGTGATTGTGCCAAAGTAAAACTATCAAAATCATCATGTTACACTAGCTTCTGGAACAGTCCAATTTCATATTTGGTGGCTCTTACACTATTAGAAACATCAAAGCCTGCTCCTGGGTTACTTTTCTCAAACTGGCACCTTCTACAACATCCATGTGGGATATATTTGTGTTTTTTTCACAGCTATTTAAATACAACAATTATTTTGTGTGCACAGATGTTGTCTAAAAACTATGTAGTGTCCAGTCCTCTCTATCGTGCTGTTTATATGGACAAGCCTGACCTTGCTACGACCCCCTCAGGGACTTGCTCATGGACTCTGGCTTTTTGTCAAACAATGAGCCATAAGCCTGCAAACATCTATAGCTTATGGGATATGATGTTTATGTAAAGCAGTTAGTTTGGCACACCGTAAAACAAATGATGAACCGATACGTAAGTTAAAAAAATAAAAATAAAAAAAGTTTATTTAAAGAGAAGCAGTGGTGTGTTGAATGCCCCATTAAGCTGTAGTGTAATAAACTAAAGTAATTTCAGAAGTTTTAGTGCCATTGTGTGAAAATCTTGTGCGCTGTGTAGCATAGAGGCTTCTGCAGGTATCTCTAGTTGTTGTGGGTCTGATTCTGGTTCAGACATGTATCATTTAACTCTGGGATTTTGTTACCAGCTGACACAGAGCTATGCCTATGCTCAGAAAATCTGGATTTATGGTACATAACCAACATTCTTTTCTTTTTTACGTCGGGCAGAATGACCAATATGAGCAGACTGGGCTTTTTGAGGTAGGGCCCTTAAAGAGACAGGAGCTAAAATGGAGTATTTCACACAGACTGGAAAGAGATGCAATAGCAACATTAGGTATGAGGAATAACAATGTGTTTATTTAAACATTATGGGAAGAAAACATATTCTAATAGACCCACAAAATAAAATTATGAACCTAAAATAGCAAATGAGCACATGAAGTGAGCCAAACAAAACAATATTCTAAAAGCTGGATTTGTAAATCTGAGTGAGATTTGAATTACATTTTCCTACTTCTGGAACAAAACCCAGACTTTGTGCATTCACTTTGGCAAAATATATTTTATATACGTGAGATTGATTATCAACAACTGTTAAGTACTGAAAATTGGCATTCATTTGATCTTGAGTTAAATCTAAATTTTGCCCATTTGAGATCACAGGTTTAGATTGATTAAAACAAACAAACAAACAGAAAAAAACCCAAATAAACCTACCAAAGCAATGCAAAAAGCAATGGTTGCCTTTTCTGTTTTTTTTTTCTTTTTTAAAGTAAAGGCAAACTGGATGATGCACACAAATAGAGATGGACAGAAAAAATAGGCAACATCAGGAATATGAAGACAACAACAGACACAATCCATAAAGAACCAGTCATCCTTATAGGATTAAAGGATTTTAAGAATGTCCACTTTTTTCATTTTGTTGCACAAAACCGGGGCAAATATGACATGTTGCTTCAGAAGAGATGCAAATGGGGGTAAAATCACAGCCCTGCTTAGTTACCAAGCTGTGACCAGCCCCGTGATTAGATGTCATATCCCCATCATCGTTACAACTGGCAAACCCCTTACCCCCGATTTAGAGAGACAGAGAGAGACAAAGGCAGATCCAGCATGATCCTACCATAGCAGATGGATATGTCAGATATGCCTGCTTGGGCTTATGGAGATGCTTAGTGGTAAATGTAATGACCTGTGTGTGTGTGTGTCTGTGTCTGTGTCTGTGTGTGCCTACCCCCTCTACTGTTCCAATTGCCCTGGATCTGTCTGGGGAAAACTCACTTGCCTTTCAGTCACTTTGCTGTGACTGAAAGGCACGGCAAAGCCAGAGCCAGTTATAACTTAAATTCTCCATTTCAGATTGAGAGACAAGAGAGCGGGAACTTCAGGAAATTTGCGGCAGAAATAAATAAATAAAAATAGCTCTGTTTACTTTATTGGTTAAAATGACAAATTACCAACTACTATGGCAGGCAATATGATAGGGTGGAGAAATTGCTTTACACACTGTCTTCTAAATAATGTTCAAAGTTACAAGCAACTCTGCCCCATCTCCAGTAGCATCATCAGTGGCATGACTAATAAAATATATTATGTGTAAGATTTTATGGCTTCAGCTTTGTGGTTTAGGCAAAGATTACTCATCAAAAAGTCCCACAAAAATGGTGCATGGTGATGTTGTGACCTGCTTCACTTCAATTCAGGAAGTCAGTTAAGTCTATTTAGGTTTTAAAAGAACACAATGTGCCCTAAAATGAAATTACTGAGCACACTGACAAGTTCAACAAGGCTGTAGTTCAATTTCTCTGAGACATAACAACTTTATTTTAGGATTTATTTAGGCTCAGATGACTGTGACCTTTTTTCACCTTTGTGGTGATTTGGTTGCTATAAAGGTCTTTTTTCATGCATACTTTTAGACTACATAAATCACTTTACACATATTCAGTAATTTTACAATGAAATATAGCCTCCCTCGTCCTCAAGCCCACTCTCGCCTCTCAGCCTTAAGCAGCTGTCCAATGGCTAATGGAAAGTTTCCTCTGTGTTAGTGTGTCATATGAAGGGCACTGCCAGAGTTTTCCAGTGCTCTGTCTATAGAAAAACACCCATCCCTAGTGCGATGCATCAGAAGCCTAGAGAAAGGAGGGTATGTTCTTTTGGCAGGCTTCCTGTTTTGACCTACAGGAGGGAGAGACTGTGTGCGCGTGTTTGCGTGTGCATGTATACATTGTTTGGGGAGGAGGTATTCC
>VUQI01003799.1:0-10936 GCA_015106735.1 Paratilapia polleni | reverse complement strand
CACCCTTTGCACCTATAACAGCTTCAACTCTTCTGGGAAGGCTTTCCACAAGGTTTAGGAGTGTGTTTATGGGAATTTTTGACCATTCTTCCAGAAGCACATTTGTGAGGTCAGACACTGATGTTGGACGGGAAGGCCTGGCTGTTCCCACAAAGTTGGGAGCATGAAATTGTCCAAAATGTCTTGGTATGCTGAAGCATTAAGAATTCCTTTCACTGGAACTAAGGGGCCGAGCCCAACTCCTGAAAAGCAGCCCCACACTATAATCCCCCCTCCACCAAACTTTACACTTGGCACAATGCAGTCAGACAAGTACCGTGATTTTACGTGGCCTACCACTTCGTGGCTGAGTTGCTGTCATTCCCAATCGCTTCCACTTTGTTATAATACCGCTAACGGTTGACTGTGGAATATTTAGTAGTGAGGAAATTTCATGACTGGACTTATTGCACAGGTGGCATCCTATCACGGTACAACGCTGGGATTCACTGAGCTCCTGAGAGCGACCCATTCTTTCACAAATGTTTGTAGAAGCAGTCTGCATGCCTAGGTGCTTGATTTTATACACCTGTGGCCATGGAAGTGATTGGAACACCTGAATTCAATGATTTGGATGGGTGTGTGAATTTGTTCAGTTTTGGTTTCTCCTAGTTTTATTAAACTTTTATTCTTTAACAATGTTGAGTTTTATTTGAGTTTTTATTAGTGTCTGTATCAGTTTTTATTTATGTATTTATTTATTAATTATATTTTGTGTCTTTTAGTTATTTTTGCAAATACACAATCATCCATCCATCCATCCAGCTTCTTCCACTTACACAATATCATTTTATTTTTTCCTCCCAAAAGGTAGTTTTAGCTAGTTTAGTTTTAGTTAACTATAAGAACTTTGGTATTTTGGTTCCTGTGAGGTAGCATAAGGAGCCTAGAAATGCAAACGTGGACGTTGAGGTGCAGTTTACGGATTTGTACGCAAGAGGGCGTTAGTACTTCACTTGCGTCACCATTACACCTGTTTTTTCAGAGCTCCTTCAGGGTCCACAGAGTCACATCTATGTATCAAAGCTGTCAGTCTAATAGAAGCTGATTTCGTTTTTAGGGATCAAACAGATCTGCCAGAAAATCCAAAATTAATTTACAAATGAGCGAAAAGAATTCGCCTCAGGTGAGGTAAGCAGGGCGCAGGGCCGAGGTTAAGTCCCTCTGGTATGGCCTTCATGCATCATCATCCAGATGAACAGGTTTGACTCTCAGCTCAGAGTTGGGGAATCAAAACAGGAAAATGCGCATTACGGGCATTTGAAGTGCGGATTACTGAGACACAAAGATTTTGAGGCGCTTACCTGCGCTGCAGATTAATGAGTGTTTGTGAGCCACCGACGCACATCCTCCGTCATGTGATGGAGATTTTTTCTCCCCTCTTCGTGTCATGAGCTCATTTCGAAGAATCCATTTCCCCCTAAAGAAAATGTGTATTGTTTTAAAATTTAAAAAAAAACTCTCCGCCACAGATTGAATGTGAATCCTCATACATGATGTGAAATACTTGATGGGTTGGAGGAGAAACGATTTGCGTAATGATTTTTTTATTTTATTATTATTATTTTTTTTTTTTGGTGAGGGAGGTTCAGCCTCGGCGCTCAGGGCGCGTCGTGTGCGCACTGAAGATGAGAGGGTGTAAGATTTAATTTGATCTCAACATCCTCCGAATGATTAAAAAATACAAAATACGGTCTTTATTTGGATTTTTAAAGGGATGCCTCAAGGCGATATATTTATAGTTGATAAATCTGAATAGAGAACGGTGAAGCACGGATGCGCAGTAGTTACAAATAAACACTATGTAGTTGTCAGATTCCCCTCCCTGATTATTTAAAATACCTTTTATTGTGATATAACATTTTCACAACATTATCACAGCTCTAAACGCTCTGGGCATTCAGATTTTTCAAACTGCAGCTGTGTAAATAAATTCTTCAATGAAATGAAATGCAGTTGTGATGAAAAGAAAAATCTGAGCATCGTATTCAGACACTAAAAAGACACAAAAGACAACAGCAGTTTTCCGATCGTCTTACCTCAACTTTGGATCCTGTTCACTCCAGCTGAGGCACAAAATGGTGAGATATTTGCGCCAAGTGTATAAGAAAGCTGCCTCAGCACAAAAGACGCATGGAAAACCCGTCCACAAGAAAAATAGTTTAATTAATTTCCGTTCCACTGAAAAAGCTGAACCTTCCTGTCATGGTGACCCGACTGAAAAGAAAATGGACCCACCACACATTTCACCCTCTGCAGTTTGCGCTCTCCTCCTCTCTCTCTTTCTCCCTCTCCATCTATCTCTGCTTCTCTCGCTTTCTCTCCCTTGCAGACATTCAGTGCGCATCTCCGCTCTGAATCCTGTTTTGGACCCCTCTCAGCTCTACAGTGCATAAGAGAACCGTGGGAATTTTCTCAAACTTGAAGGGGGGAAAAACTTGTTTGCAGCTGTTGGAGCTTATCAGGCGTGAAGGAGCAGTAGAGGCATTTCACTCAGGTACAGAAAAAAACACTGTCACTATAAGAATGTCATGAATGTTTATCTTTCTCCCCCATCAGCAGGGCTAAAATGCTCTAAGGTGTGTCCGATCCTCTGAGGGGATTTGTGCGTAAAAAGACCTATGTTGCGCATTTCTTTTGGGTGCGCATGACAGCTAAAAATGGTGCAGTTCGGGCACATGGAAAATCCTTCTTACAATATTTACTTAAAGATTGTTGTTCATAGTTGATATCTTACTGCGCACATGTTTACCCCCGTTTAATAATACAACAAATTACGGGGTTTTTTTCGAATTTCAACAAAATGAATGCTGATTTGTCGGAGTTTGGTGACGCAGTATCTGGTTCATACACAGATAATGTCTGAACTGGGAGGACACCGTAATTTATGCATGTCAGACTCCATGGAGGGATGAAAGGAGATTTTTAAGCACAGTTTGGCCTTGGTCTGCTCTTCTCTGCTCTGAGATGAGTCAGAGCCAAGGGCATGCCTGTCATCTTTTCAACCAGGCCCCCATTTTGTTTACGTGACATCATTATCTGCATCCTTTTGGGTGCGTAGTTTTTTTTGTTTGTTTTTGTTGTTGTTTTTTGTTTTTTATTATGCAGTTCAAGGACATAATGGAGCCCATCACAGCAGGATTAAGACACAAGTTGAACAAAATACTAATTCTTATAGCGCTGTATTTAAGCCTGACATCCATCTCCTCCTCCATCTCTTAAGGTAAGGAAAGCTAGGAGTCAGTGCTTTATGAAAATTTTTTATAGTATTAAATATGTCTTGACTACTATTTATAAATTAAATATGGACAACTAGCTTTAATATATTTACTAAAAAAAGTGGTCCTTAGCAGTGTTCAGCAACACATTAATGTAATCACATTATTCAACTGTAGAGCACTGCTGCTCCTAAATTCAGTAATCACATTACAATTAGTAATGAGTTAAAGTTACTGCTTTTAATTTGAGCCAATACCAGTGTCTCTTTTATTTTCACAGACATGCAGTTCAGTTGAGCGTTTTCCTTCCCACATCATCTGTCTGTGAAGTCCTGTTTGGGTTGGTTTGGAATTGTCTTAATACTTTATTAAGGGCACATACAGCAGTGGTTTTCAAAGTAAGGACCAGGGACCCACAGGGGTCTGCAACAAATGGTTAACTTGTCTGGAAAAATTATTTGCTATGAATAATGAAACTGTGCTGTAATATATTTATATATATTTATATAATCATGGTGCTCAAGAACTTTGTTTTGCATTTGGTCTGAACATATGATCAGAGTGCAAAAGGTAGAAATCATATGCTTAATTGGTCTTTGGATTATTAGGTCCCTTCTCCTTTGGTCACATCTTTCTTGTAAGGGGTCCATGGCCCCAAAAACTTAAGAACAATGTGGGTATTTGCAAGATATAATGGCAACGTACTTAAAAAAAAGTAGAAGTAATGTGTAATACATTACTTTTCTGAGGCAAAATGGCCCCAGTGCTGGTTCCTATCTGAGAATCTTCAAAGAGGTGGAATAGTAAATTTGAGAATAGAGATGGAATCGAAAAACGGGGAAATATTTTCATACTACACAGATTTATATTCAGATCATGCTCTTTAATCTTTGGCTACTGGACTACCAGTTATTCAAATGAAACAGTCTGAGAAACTGCGAGTGGTTGCATATAGACATTTAATTTTAAGGTTTTGTGAGAAAAAGTTTGAGAAATGACCAATTTCTCTGCATCCTGATGAAGGTCATGGATAGAAATTTTTAGAAGGCTATTTTTTATGAATATGATGAGAGCATAAATAATTGCCTCTTCCTTCCCAGTTTCCATCTATGTTTGACATATTTTGCCTCTCTGTATCTCAGAACATGACTAATCCACTGGAGAAGGTTGTGGCCCAGAAGAAGGAGGCCATTGAGGCAGTGATGGATATGTTTCAGAGGGGGGCTGAGGTGTTGGCAAGCGCTGTGGGCGAGCTCTTTCCCCTTTGTGAGGCTGCTGCTCCGGTCCTGCGTCTGGCTTTAGACAATGTCCAGAGCAAGGAGGTCTTCTACGTCAAAGAACAGTTTCTGACAGTGAAGAACAAGCTTGATGTGCTCTCGAGCCAACTGGAAGACATTGACTGTGAGATCAAGAAGGGGAGACTGGATTTCCAGTACTTCTCAGTTGAGGAGAACATTAGAAACCAGTTTAGAAAGTACATGGACATCTTGGAGGCAAAAGAGCAGTTCAGGGAGGTGAAGAAGAGGCTTTTTTTGGAGCACTTTGCCAAAACTGGAGGAGAGAAGAACCTGTTTGTGCTCTGTGATGCTATCATGGGGACTAACAGCTCTGGAGAATCCATTTTAGATGTTGTAGACAGGTAAATTGTTCCATTTTATCATATTTGTGTTTCTGGATTTACTAAACATTATTGAACATTTCTCTGAATTGGTGTGTCAGATGAAAATATAATATAAATGGCTCTTCTGGTTTGCAGGTATGTGGCGAGGAATCGGCGCCTTCTGGAAGATTTCTGTGTTCGGATGAAGGAGCTCCTCTGCTTGGGCCTCATTGCCCTGCTGGGCCACTGTGCCTTAACTCAGGGCCAAGAGGAAGAGCAGGACAAAATCCAAGAGTGGAGCAGCAAAATTGAAGAAGTTGAGTCCAGGATGAAGTCAGCCATTGAGTCTTGTACTGCTGCTTTCCCAGAGCAGGCAAAATTAGACACCCAACGCCTTCTGCAGGAAAACCAAGAAGGTAACCTTCAGGATACAGCTCAGCAGCTCTTAGAGCTCTTGATGAAAAAGTACGACTGGGTCAGCTGGTCGGTGCGGCTGATCAACCATTCAGGCAGCACCTATCGGAACTGGCGAGCAGGGGAGCATTTTCATCATGTGGCAGGACAGAACTGGTTTGAGGTTCTCCAGGTGAACAACATCAACCTGGTGGTGTCGTACAGCACCAAACCGCAGCCTGTACCCCGCGACTGTATCAAGCAGGTGATGGAGGGTCAGGGGAAGAAGGGAAATGCCCCAGCTGTGGTGGAGGTGTTGGAGAAGCAGCTGTGCGGGTTTGTTGTTCATGCAGTCAGTCGTCACAAGGAGTCCGCAGCTGCGTGGAGCTTTCCGGAAGACTGTCATTACTGGGAGAGGCACAAGAATGTGGCTGTGTGTGTGCACTCAGAGTAAAGCTGCCATGTGGTCCAGGTTTTAGGATTTTAAAACAGACAGGTGTATCTATATGGAGATACTTCAGATTTTTGTTGTTGAAAGACAAAGAAATTAAGGGTGCACTGATCTGATACGCTGGATTGATCAACAACATTATTTTTTATAATTTACATTAACACCAATCACTCAAACGCTGCTCTTTCAGGCATTAAGCTCAGCTGTATTTTTTTGAGAACTAACGTAGGGTTAGTGAGAGAAGATTTATTCAGATTCTCACTACATATAAGTATTACAGTGATGCTCCATTGCAAGGAAAAGTGATTTGAAATTTGCCAGCAAAAACACATTAGAATCCAAATTTTAAAAAAAAACTACCAGCAGTTTAACTGAATTATTAAAGTTACAATGTGAAGAAGAATGAGTCACTGTGCCCGATATAATATCACGTTGAACTTTTTTAGATTAGTAGTGATACACGAAAGAGTAAAAAATGTCTCAGCAATAGATTTTTTCCAACCTGGTCACCACTTCACAGAATAAATTTAAGGGGTCAAGAGATAAATGTCTTTTGGCCAAAATTTGTTATCTTTTAAATTTTGGAAAACATTATAAACAACTTTGGTCACCAAATAGTTACTTTTGTCTTTCTGGTACAAGTCGCAGGTCAAAGGGTCTGTTGGGCCTATTTTACAGACCTACAAAGTCTTTACACTGATTGACTAATCTACATTATTTGGTGCCACAGGAGCAGGAGTGTCGACGCATTTCTTTCATTTACAGCAGTAGGGTTTCTTTGTAGTGATAGTGGACTGACTCAATGGGGGAAAAGTGAGACACAATGTTGCACTTGTTTTTCTCATCTCAGCCATTTTGTAAATGGAAGGCTTATTAAACGTGAAAGATTTCAGAATGTAACTTACATCTTAGGCTTTAAAAAAAAAAAAGAGTGTGGAGGTATTTTTTAAATTAGTTATGTAATGGTTTTGCAGGTCCAGCCCACTTGAGAACAGAATTGATTTGACACCCCTTCATTAGAGCCACACAGTACTGGATCAGTGCTCTGTGTAGGCCAACACCCGAACTGACACAATGGAATCAATACTGGAAAACATCAGATCAGTGCATCTCTTTCAGAAAATTCTGTTTCACGTCATTTGTTAAAATAGTGTAACCACAAATGCACTTTAAAGAGCTGGTCGAGCACTTAGATATTCACAGACATTTTCTACATTAATTTAATTGCAGCTCTTTAAATAGTAACCACTGCTATGATCTATTTGTAATATCAACAGCTTACTTAAAAATGACACTAGTGTCTTTGCTTTTACCTCAGCTGGATGCAGTAATAACCCAGTCTCCCTTGAGAAACTGCTTCTGTACCTACCTACAGCTTTCAAGAGATGGTTTTGCTGAGGCTGCATCTACAGCTCTCTGCTCCCTTTTTGTCTGCGCTCAGCAGGCTGGCCTACATAACCCTGACAGGGAGCGGAGAGGTTACTTTTTCAGGCGTGAAAAACAGGAGGCTTGGAGGTTGGCAATGGAGACGTGACAATGTGCCTTTTGTTCTAAAACCCCTCGATGCCAAACCAGAAGCCCACTGCCGACCAGTGCTGTGCCTAAAACGATGAAAAAATATGAGTTAGATGCTTTACAGAGGATGGATTTCAACTGCAAAATGCAACATGGTGGTATGGATAATAATTGCTGGGTTTATTTCAACTTCTTAGCGAAATGCCATTTTGTCCATGTAGATTTTCTTTATCTGTTATGATATCCCTCCTCATACTAAATATTCACAATATGTTGTCAGAAATTTAAACAACATCCAAAGATTTTCCCAGGGAATTTTTGTGAATTAGGTAGTTTTTAATTTATTGGGCATTTAGATAAAAACCTGCTGCTTGCTTACTTAAAGTGCATCTGCTTTGTCACTCATACCAAACAATCTTAATAAAATTAGTGCATGATGAATGGTTAGCATGGGTTTTTATGCTTTATGTCAATTAATGACTAAAAACGAAAAGCAAATGGATGTGTAAACACATGTAATCTAATATCTGTCTCCTTTTTCTTGTACAAATGTGATTTACGCAGCACTGTTAGTGTCTGTGCCCATTAAACCGAAGCAGTGCACCCTCAGCAACAGGGACTCCGGCTAATTTAATTGATATTTACACATAAGTCAGCATTTCCTGACCGCAGCTCTGCTTTGATAGTCCACGAATAACCTTTGGCTGAGCTAATATCCTGCAGACGAGCGGCAAAGTGCTTGGCTTAGCAGGATGGTATCAGTCATAATACTTGGTGTAGGTGTAGAACGGGTGGAGATGCCCTTCATTTCATATCTCAGTGGATCTGCAGGGTCTTTAGCTGCTCGGCTTCTGTGTCGTAAATCAGGCCTGTCAGAATCCATCAAGTGTTGTCTGTAAGATACAGTACAGTGCAGGAGGAAATGGAGTGTGTGCAGAGGGAAACAAGGAAAACAAATCCAGCTGAAATAAAGATTAAAAGCGTGCATTATTTATAAAAAGATTCTCAAAGATCAAATGTATGCATAGAAAATCAGCTGTTTACAAAATCTGCCTAAAGGAAAAGCAAATTAAATCTAATTCAATTACAGTAATAAAATAAAACAAGGCATATTCCCAAAAAAGGAAGACAGAGGATAAAAAAAACTTTTAAGATCAATCAGTGAAATAGATAAATGTCAAGTGCTAAAAAAATATAATACTAGGAACAACAAGCCATTGAAAACATGTCTTATAAGTGTGAACAGAGATATTTACACATAAGATCATAAGATCTGGAGTCCTCATTTAATATGAATGAGAACACCCTAAAAATATCCTTAAACCACAAACATCTTCACATCCTTTTCACTCTAAATCAAAATGCGTGAGTACAAAAAAAAAAAACAAAACAAAGGAAAACGTGTCACAGACTTCGCTGTAATGCTCAGCAGTGCACCTGCTACCTTGTTGGCACAAAGCCCTTTTATCATTAGAAATCCCAGACAGGTGACTAACTGTGTTTTACCACCTTTGATCGGGTGCTAAAAAAACAGAAAATGCGGAGCAGACAGGCGGATGGGTGTGGCAGACAGCAGCTCAACCTTCAAACGCACACAGCACAGAACCAGTCTCTGTGAGCAGACCACTGAAACGTCAAAACACAACACGACAAACAAGAATGGAAACTTGCTGATGTTACACCTGCTGTTGGGTAATAGACCTGTTTGCCTGCTATGATTATGTTTGATTTACATAAAAACATCATCTTAATCTCCTTATTTTTATTTTTGAATCCAATGGAATGGTTGGATTTGGATGTTAATTTTAACATGACCACCAGCAGTGTTTAACATTTCCTTGGTTTTCCCCCTGTGTAGACATGGAAAGCAGACGCAGCCTGTACTGTAAGCCAGTGGATTCATTAGTGGTTGTGTGGGCTTTGCCTAGGTAACAACTATTGATCCAAGAGGCTCTTCTCCTGCATAAAAGGCTCTGGCTGTGGTAAACCGTCAATCCTGGCTGTCATTATGGGAAGACGAAAGCATCTGTTTACTGACCGGGGTCTGTTGCATCCATCTCTTGCTGCAGCAGTCAGAGCTGCACAGTTTTGTGGTTGAAAGCAAGTTAACACAAGATTTTAAGAATGAAAGGGTGAAATACATAGCAGGGAAATGATGGTACCAGAGGTGATTTGCAGACAGAGGGCGCTATCAACATACAGATCTGAAGGCAACTGTGCTATAAAACCAACCCAAGACATGAAAAATCAGTCTCTTGCTCCAGTATGACTTAAAAAATTAATTATTTAAAACAGGCTGCTTTTACACCCATTTCATGTTTTTGCTTGTCCATTTACAGTTCAAAAACTTTTCTAAAGTTTTAGCATCTAATGAAAGTTTAATTTGTTCCACTATTTTATTCTGATTTTTAGTATTTGAGGTCATAGTCGCCATGGATGATGACCCCAGCCCTAGTCCCAACCCTTTAGAGAAAAGCAAATGGGACTTTTCTGGAAATAATAAGAACAATAATAGACTTTTTGATGCATGTCAGTTACAATGATTATTTTTTTGTCCCCTGGCTGCCAAGACTTGGGACAACAACTCTTACATAAATACATATTCTGATAACACAGGGTTATCCCAGATGATGACTTACAGTAGACTGCATTGCATTAAGAGGAAATAGTTACAGACATTTCCCTTTTCTCTGCTGCTCCTGTAGGCTGTGAGTCATTGAAGGGACTTTGAACAACGGAAATATGACATTAAAAAAAAAAAAAAAACACTTCATGGTGCAATTCTGGATATAAAAAAATCCTTCCATGGTGTAGAAACTGTAAAGTCACTTCACAAACCACCCCCAAACAAAAACACTTCCCAGCATCCCCTAACGCTCTCCTTTCCATCAAGCTGAATCTCCTCATCTCCAAGAGGAGATAGCAGCCAATATCAATATTTCATAAACAAATGAAAGACTGGATGGAGGCTAACATCAGAGTGGCCCTGGAGGAGAGAGTCAATCGATGGGTGGTAGGATAGCGCTGTCCGCCGGTGTCTGCCAATCCCGCCCGTGCAGGATAATGTTATTACCCATCAGTCCGAGTGGGCCATCGACCGGCCTGCTGCTCTCTGAGTGGACTAATTCAATAAAAAGCATTAAAACATTTGTTCAGTGACACACCGACTGCAGGTCCGAGCCCAGAACTAAGAACTGACATTTTTTAAAGGTCCTGCCAGGTTTGAGATTCTGGCTGTTGATGTTTTATACATACTGTCGACGAAATGAAGTCAGTGTGGAAGAGTGTTAAACCTGAATTCGTTCTGATGGCCAGAAGGGCTCACCTCTTTCCTGCTCTGTGTGTCTAATGTTTAGCTATTCCTTGGCCTCCTTTATTAATAATGATACTTGTAATAAATGTAGCCAGTTTGTAGCTTTGGAGGCCAGGCTCAATGAATTGGAGACTCGACTCCGCACCATTGAAAATCCTGTAGCTAGCCAGGCCCCTGTAGCCGGTGCGGGCGAAGGTAGCTTAGCTCCAACTAGCTCTATCCCAGCAGGCCCCGTGCAGCCGGGGAATCAGGCCGGCTGGGTGACAATGAGGAGGAAGCGTAGTCCGAAACAAAAGCCCCCGGTACACCACCAACCCATTCACGTTTCAAATCGATTTTCCCCACTCAGCGACACACCCGCTGAGGAAAAAACTCTGATTACTGGCGACTCTATTCTCAGAAACGTG
>VUQI01003796.1:0-11183 GCA_015106735.1 Paratilapia polleni | reverse complement strand
GCTTTGTTGTTCCCAATGTCTGCTGCTTGACCTTGTTCTTATGAACCGCCGTCTTAGAAATTTTAAGGATGGAAGCAACCCGATGCTCACTGTATCCCTCTGCCAGTAAAGCCAGAATTGAACCCTTCTTTTCCTCACACAAAACTTTTCTTTTCATTTCTTTTGGCATGGTCAATAGTTATTTTTTTTATTCCAGTTACTTTTGATGTACTACTAGCACTGTTTTTGCCATCCAGTTGGTCCTATTGCAAGAGGATAGTGATGACCACAGCAATGGTTTTTATACTTTTCCTCGTTAAATAAGATTTGGTTCAGGTGATCACCTCATCAGTACCTTATTAGGTAGAAACAGGTGTGCTTGTGTTGGAATTCAAGAGACACTGGAATGGAATGACTGTCATATATGTAGAGATGCTGATTTCTGATTTGCAGTGGTCTCTTAATTTTTTCCAGAGCTGTAGGCTAGTGAAAGTGGAAGTACATGATAACACAGACTGTCTGCTAGCTGACGCTCTAGTGGGAAATTCACATTAGACTTGGACTGAGTGGAAATGGAGCAAGGAGGAGAGAACAGAAATGAGAAAAGTGCAAAAAGGAGAGAAGAGGAGCAGAAGGGAGTCTAAAGCAGCCAAACAGCTCTCACAGGGACATTTTCTTTACTGTTCTGCTGTCTCTTGTTTTAATCAGTCCCTGGAGGTAATTCTGTGTCGCCCTCTCCTGAACTCCTCTCATTCTGCTACAGTTTATACTTATAGTCTTTATGTGTCATTCCCCTCTGTCTCTTCTTAGCAGTGCCTCAGGTTATATTTTCTCTGCACACTTCCTCTGCTTTTATATTCTGAAACTGGAGAATTCTGTATAATCCTCATTAATGTATGTGTCCCTTCTTTGAACAAGGTAATGAAAAACAAATTACTTTATTCTTTGTTCTCATTACAGTAATATGCTCTCTAATCACCTTATAACATGCACTGCGTTTACCCAATTTGTTGGCATAAAATCCTTTCTCTACTTACCTCTCACGTTTCCTGTCTTCTGTGTCTACTCTTATGCACAAAGAATAGTTATAACAAGAAACTGACATGTTATACAGTAAATGATTTTCTGACAGTTGATTTTTAGTGAAAGAATGCTAAATATTGAATATTAAATTAAAATGTGGTTCTTTTTCTTGTTGTATTTGCTCTGTTCTAAATTCTCCTACTTTCCATTTCCTCTCTTTGGCCACATAGACAATTAAGCCGTCAGATATTGCCACAGTACGAACACTTGGTCGCCCCCCTCACCTCATCATGCGGATCATGGACTGCGTGCTGCTGCTCTTCCAGAGAAGGGTCAACTCTGTGAAAATTGACACAGAGAAGAACTGCAACACTCCATCCTGGCAGGAGTCATTAAAACTCATGACAGCTGGAAACTTCCTGGGCAGTCTGCAGGTGAAATTGCCAATATCACGTTCATACATTTAAGACTGACAAGCTCACATTTACCCTAAACACATGACTCAGGATATATCCTTTGTGTCATCTGTAGTTATTTAACATATTGAACATGAATAAAAGGTAGAATTGTACATACTAGAAAGGACTAGGCTTGGCTTTAAGGAACAAATAGAAGAGCTTATTCCCTGCTCTTCCATAAAAAAATATGTTTCTTGTGTTAAATATTTACTTGTGATCACCATCTTTTTTAAAGACCATCCATTGATATTCTAGTTTAAAGTGTTTTCTTCCCGTTAATTTCTATCTTTGTCTCTTTTTAGCACCTGCTTTCTCTCCCTCACTCTCTCTCCCTTTGTTTCTTTCAGTGTGTGTTTTTTTTTTAGTTCTTTCCTTCTTTTACTCTAGTTTCTTGTTTCATATAGTTTTGCATTCAGTGATTTTAAGTAATAGAAGACTTGTATGTTCAACGTTTGTCTAAATGTATAGACTGAGATAAGTCCCAGTTCTTTCAAATAAAACCACCACACACTCATTCTCCTTTTTCTGTCTCTTTTTGTTTTTTTCTCTTGAAGCAATTCCCCAAAGATACCATTAATAAGGAAACGGTGGAGCTCCTGCAGCCTTATTTTGAAATGCCTGACTACAACATTGAAACAGCCAAGAGGGTGTGTGGCAATGTGGCTGGCCTAGCATCCTGGACCAAAGCCATGGCCTCCTTCTTCTCCATCAACAAAGAGGTTTTGCCCTTGAAGGTAGCAAACAGTACAGTAGATTTAGCAGAGTGACTCCTTGGAACAGCAGAAACAGTACTGTTTGTGAAAAGTGGTTGAATAAACTGAATTATCTATTAGTCCACTTAACAGAAATTGGCATCGGTCAGCTAAATTCGCCCTTACAAACAAGCATTGTGAAACACCTGTCATCATCACCTCAAAATATCTAACATTAGGGACACACACACACACACACACACACACACACTCACATTTACTTCTTTAGCCATTCTCACAATCTGATGAATACAAAACACTTCTTTCTGCAGAAAAGCTCCAGGCTACAAAGGCACCGACTCAGATTTATTCATATATCCCACATGGTAGCAGCAACAATTTGCTGATGGTGTATGTTAGAAGTGCTGCACAATTCAGAAGTGTTTATCCACAGATCATGAGCGTACAGAAATAAAACTTAAAATTGGGTGCATCTCAGATTTTCAGGGCCTATGTGATTTAACCCTGTTATACAAACCCAAAAATGGATTTCCCCAGACAGTTTGGTCATGAAACTCATTGTACTCACAGTCACAAAGCAGAGTCCTGAGTTGGACAATGAAAGATCATACTAAACAGTATCTGTGAATGTAGATGATCCTATAGTGTAGGATTTACTGTGTGTGAGCAGACATCAAAACACTTATTTTAAGATCATGACATATTTAATACAGTGAAACATTTTGTTGATAATCTGGTGTAAGCAGACAATAAAATCTACAGATCACTGTAAAAAGAATTCATTTTAGACACTCTTCTGGCTTTCTATATCAACTGAAGATTATAGATTTTTTTTTTGTATTAATGCTGTTTTACATCCAAGAGACTGATAAAATGTTTTTTTCTTTTTTATTAATAAGACTGAACCATTTATTAGCTTTATGTGTCAGTATGTCTGTGTTTCTGTGAATTATTAAATCCATACACACAGAACTGATAACAGCAGAAAATGTGTGCAAAATTCTTGATTAATAACGTACAACGCCACACAGCACTAAAATATATGTACGCTAATATCTTACCAGCTATAATTTACCTGCATGCTTACCCCAGGAATTTCATACATATGTCTATCTTTTTAATTGTTTTGATTGTCATTTCTGACAACTAAATGAAGGATTAGCAAGATTAGTCACTAAAGGTAACGTAAAAGACAGTCAGTCAAGTGTATTGCATCTGTGATTGACCTTTAAATCAAATGCCCTCGTGATCCATGGCTGTTATGATAAAGCTCATTAGGAGAAAAGGAAAGTAACCACCATTCTGAAAATCCTCTCAGAGAGCGCCTAATGTAGCCTAAGTATATTAACCAGGATTTTGTGGCTTATGAGTGATTTTAGGGACATTTTCAGAGCAACTCTGAGCAAGAAAGTGACTAGAATTTTACCTTATTCAGGAATATTGGTTCTTCCAAAAGATGTGTTTGGTTGGTCAAAAAATATAGAAAAAAATGAATCTTAGTGAGAATGGACAATGAAATTGATAGAATTTATTATGTTAACTATGTGTAGTTATAAAATTATTTAATGTAATACCTCTGTTAAATAAATTGCTTCATTAACTCAGTTAATCAGCCACTGGCGAATATTTCTCCTTCCTCTTTGCTTAAATGTTACATTGCAAGAATACTTCACAAATTCATATTTTTCTTCAGCCTCATGTCCACCTCTACCTATCTACACCAGCTGGTAGTCAGCAGAAAATGGTATGTAAAAGAAAAAAAAATCACAGTGCTGCCTGAAGACTATTGGTAGCTCTCTAACCAGAAGCAATTGAACCTTACCCGAACAAAATTAAATCTGTGCTACTTAACTAGTCACCCCTAAACCGAGTGTTTCTATTTTGGTGAGTGTGCCAAGCTGTGACAACAGAAGAGGTTACAGAACCATGAGCAAGCACTATACAGAGTGACTTGCAGAAGCTTGTTAGGTACAACCAATACAGAACTAGCGACCAAGCAACAAGTAACCTCTAGTTCAAACATATGCAATCAGGAAACAGCGCAGGACGTTGTTCACACTAACTCACAGCTGCCCTGAATCACAGAGTGGCAGCCCTTTTAATGTTGCTGCTGTGATTAGTGCTATATTGTGGTTGAACCACTTGACTGGGGCACCTGTCCAGTCATTTGTGACAGAAGGCAGGGCAGACCAGGAGGCAGGATGAGAGACAAATGCAGGCACCAATCAGGAAGAGGGGCCTGTGCATACTAATTAGCATACAAAACAGACAGGGAAGGAGCGAAGTGACCCAGGACCCAATGGCTTTCACTAAAACAAAAGGTAAAATTATTTTGAAGAAGGTAAAAATCACCCACTCAGTTAACTACAAGTAACTACAAGTTGAAGTGCACGCTGTGAAGGTCTGATGTATCATAATCACTTTAAAGCAGTTATAGTTTTGGAAATGTTGCCTGATGATGACCTCTGTTTTTATACATCTGTTTGTCGCCCTTGTTACTAGGTCTCATTCGACATTGTTTCTCTTTTCTTATCACATCTTTTCTTAACTGCATCCTAATGTTTTTGCTCAAGCCACCAATTTCTCTCCCCCTTTCCACTTTGTTTCCTTTATCCCATCATTGCACACACACACACACACGCACACACAGACACACACACACACACACACACACACACACACAGTTTTTCTTATATTGTCTACAACCTCTGTGAGAACCCTTGCCTCTGTTATTTTATCTTGACCTTTTGTGGAGCACAGCCTACCAAACTGATTTTCTGGTTTCCAGCCCAGTGGTGGCTTCCCTTTAAGCTGGATACAGAGATACAGTTGAATGGACAGACATGCAGAAAGACGAGTAGGGATGGTCTTCTCAGATGTCAATTAATATTAAATAACCACACTTTTTCTTCCTCAAGCCACCCAAGCAGACTCACAAGTTTTCTGTAAATCCCTGTTGCTAAATCTCCTTCAGTGTTTTCTGTACAGCCCCAACTCTGGCCACAAAATATCCTTTTTGCTTACCTCTATCATCTTCAGACTCTTTCCATCTTTTGGTAACCCTTCCATCACTGTTGACTTCTGCATCTTCAGTTTTTATATCCATTCTTCTGTGACCTGAGCCAGAATATGTTCCTAACTGTTTAACTATTTAATGACCTCTCCTCTGTAATTTTCCAAATTCTTTGTCCCAATAAAACCTTCTTTTTTCATCTGCACTCTCTCCCCAGAGAATGTACCATGAACCCTGTAACTTTTAATGTGCAAAAAAAGGCTTCATAGCTCTCTCTCCCTCTCTTTCATTCTTTCTTTCTTTCTCTCTTAGGCTAACTTGGCAGTTCAGCAGAATCGGCTGACCATAGCTAATGCAGACCTTCAGAAAGCTCAGGCTGAGCTAGATGCCAAGCAGGCAGAGCTTGATGTGGTACAGGCGGAGTATGAGAAGGCCATGATGGAGAAACAGGTCAGCAGCTTTAATAACTTCCTCAAAACACAACTATAATTCAGTTCAGTACACAAAAACAATATATTGCTCCTTCTACCCTTGGAACATAAAGGCAAAAAGCTGCATTTACTATTTGTTACATGCCATTTTTGCCCATGCTGTGGTTCAACAAAGCAGGGTAGAATATTTTTTTTGCTAAACATGAATGTGCCAATCATGTATTAACATTATTATCATATTATAGCTTTTTACTATAATATCAGAATATCAATAAAAACAGGAACGTTAAAAGGTGTGGGCTATCTTTCTGAATGCAACCATAAGACCTGTGATAACCTTCAAAAAATGAAAAACTGACTTAACCCAAGTTACCCAAGTGACCAAGTACCACCAATACAGTTAATCCTATGTCAAGGTCTGTGAGAGCATCTGCTGTGTATTTTTCCATATTCAGTACACTTTGTTCCATGATAAGTAACATGTTAATGGAACAGTAGGTGAATCAGGACTCCCTGATTAAGAGACCAGGATAACAACAAGTTATAATGTTATGATTAAGATGCAGCGACTGTTCATCTTCTGGGGCCAAAAGTAAGATTGAATGGCTCATTGCAAAGGCATTTGGTGTTGGTGAGGTACAGGAGTGGACCCAAATGAAGACCAAAAACACAGAGCAAAACAGAAAGCAAGCTTTATTAAGAATGCCAGTCAAAGTCCGTAACTAAACAACAAAAGACAAAAACAAGAACTGGGAAGCTAGATAGCTTTGTAGACAAAGGCTAGGAACACACAAGGTGCATGGGAGGGAAAACAGATGATCTGACAAAAGAAGATAAGACTATACAACCCCTGACAAAAATTATGGAATCACTATGCTTGCATGATGTTCATTCACCTCTTTTAGTTTGTAGAAAATAAACAAATCACAGATATGACACAAACCAGTTTTTGTTTAATTACTGAACCTTTTGGCTACATGAACCTTCATTAATTTATTCATGTTAAATTAATAAATTGTTGAAATACCAACATGTCTTGTTTCTTCAGACTTCAATCATCCAATCCAATAAACGACACCAAACATGAGTCAATAGCAGAATAAGCTGTTTGGCATTGGCAGAGAAGATTTGGCAAATTCTTCATGGGCGCAACCCACATACTCAACTCTGCTGCTCAACCCACAAATGCATTTTCTTTACAAATGTGGCACCATTTAAAGGGAAATAAACAGACTTTCCAACAGTATGAGATTTATTGCCAAGAAGTATTATTACAACAAAGAAATAATCAACCAAACACAAATTTTCTTACTTTTTGTGCTAACTATACACACACATGACACAGGTAAGGAACAATACACAGGTTTAAGCAATCAACAATAGGTGACGACAATGAGGGCGAGGCAGGCAATCCCAAAGGGGGGAAAACAACAGAAAGTAAAACTAACCCAAGGCACAAGAGAAAACTTCAAAGTAAAACAGGAAATAGACAAATGACAACACAGAAGCATGAAGACTAACACTAAATAAGATGTCAGAGACAGGGAAACACAGGAGGACAAAAAAACAGAAAAAAAGACTGAGGGTTTGCAGGTGTCAAGCAAATGCAAGGACAACAGTATGCATCTGTTGGATGAGAGGCAGATGCCTGCATCTGGGCTAATACATGCAACATAACACTGACAACTAAAGAGAATTTAGAGTTAATTTAATTTAGCAGCCACTCCATTGCTGAGCTTTGTTGCCTTGGAGCTGCAGTACATCAGAGGCACATCTCAAAATCATGGATTAAGAATACCTTCAGCTTGCAGGTTGGGGCTAACTTTTCAGAGCTTGCAGTCGAGAACATGCTTTATCTAATTAGCTGTTTGTTAATGTAGTCAGTGAAAGGCTTGTGCTGTGTGTGTGCACATGTTTCAGGTGTCATTTCCGCTCAGTGTGAGAGTCTTTGCTGCCGGCAAATGTTTTCCTTCTCTCCTCTGCTCTGTTTCATCATTTCCTCTTTATGAGGGTCACAGTGGACAAAATAGATAAAAAAAAATAAAAAAATCAGAGCAGAGTAGAGGAGACACATAGTCAAAGAGGGACAGATAAAGTGAAGATAACTTTGACAACAAAAGGTCTATCAAAGTGTTAATCTCTTTGCATTTTTTGTTTGTGATGACAGTTGTGTTTAGATTTAACACCCAGTAGTTTCTTTAATTTACTCAAGTCACTGTGTTCCTGACACATCGGACTACTGCTTCTCTCCCGTGACCTGTTGGAACAGCACCATCTCTCTATTATGGACAAAAGATACACTGGTTTTTCTCTCCTGCTTAACAAAGTACACACTTCGGCAGTGTGGAAGGGCACTGTGTCCCTCTCTGTCAAGAAAACAAACCTAGAGTGTGGCTTGCACATGCAGAAGGAGATTTGGGGCAGGCTGCTGGCAAGCGGCTGAGGGATGTGTCAGGGACAAATATTATTAGATCTGCGCATACTAAGGAAAATAAAGATGTAGGATTCTGTCTAAATTATTTTAAGGCTTGAAGGAATTATTTTCATGGAAGCAATTTTTAAATATGTAATTCTGATGAACTCATCTTCTGATGAGATGAGCTTTTATCTTTTATGATGAGGTTTAATCAATGCCAGTTGACAAAAAAATTTAAATGATTAATATGAATGTACAGATGGTCGAATAAGACTTGGGTAGATGAAGACACACTTGGACAGACACACAAAACTAAACAGACATCAACCTACTGACCTGTTTGTGGGCCCCTTTCCCATCAGACACTGCTGGAGGATGCTGAGCGCTGCAGACACAAGATGCAGACAGCGTCCAGTCTCATCAGCGGTCTTGCTGGCGAGAAGGAAAGATGGACAGAACAGAGCAAAGAGTTTGCTGCCCAAACCAAACGTCTCGTGGGTGGGTTTTACAGCTGGTTTCAAACTTAACAGTTTTAAAAACAAAACAAAACATGGAATTAGTCTCTGCACCACAATAATTGTCTATCATTAATAACATGAAGTTATTTGTGTGATATGTGAAATTTTGTGTGGATGAATAATGTAGAATGAAGCCATACAGTCTCCATTGATGATTAAGTTATACTTGAGTACTAATCTAAATGTATCATGTCAGTATTATATGCTAATGCTTTTAAACATTTGCTTTTTAAAACATTTCAGTGCATCAACATAATCTGCCACATCTGATTGTGCTCACACTTCCGTTTATAACGTTTAATAATTCTTGACAATTATACATAACCGCTACATACGAGTTATACACATAACAATATGTCTTCCTGTTCCAGGTGATGTCCTTCTGGCCACAGCATTTCTCTCTTACTCGGGCCCTTTCAATCAGGAGTTTCGAAACCTTCTACTGAGTGAGTGGCAGCGAGAGTTGAAGCAGCGTTGCATCCCATTTGGCAACAACCTCAATCTGACCGAGCTGCTCATTGATGCGCCCACTGTTAGTGAATGGAACCTTCAGGTCAGTGATCTGTTTTGTCAACTAGAAACATTTTTAGTACGTACTATTGCAGCATATAAAGTTTATGATAACTGGTATACTTCCGCTTTCACATACAGTACAGTTGTTGCTTTAGTACATCTACCTGGAAATCTGCCTGCAGATGAAAGTTAAAGTGGTCATTAAGAAATGTAGACCTTCAAGTTCTGCCCATTTTCTATGCAGTTTGCACAATGCTGTTACACGATTAAATTTCTGGAAACCTGCTGCTTGCATCAAATTCAAAAGGAGCAAACCTGTATATGTTAAGTGTATACTATTTTCAAGTAAATATGAATAAATAAATAAACCACAGTGCATTATTTGCATCAACCCTCATCCTGCCGAGTGGGGTCCATGCAGTGCTTTTTAAAACTACAAATGGACCCCAGTAAGAAGCATCCAATTCTACCTATGCAGTTTTAATAAATTGAACTATTTATTTAGTTAATGTTTGCCATGGGTCCTAAATTAAAGTATCACACAGTATCAAGGGGGTAGGGGCACTCTGACAGTCATTTAAAAGAAGAAGCACTGCCTTCATCATCTGAATGGGGAACTTACCAGACTAATCAGAATGTCGGAGACGTTGCCGGATCTACATGAGACAGCTGGGGGATGCCCTGGTCATAAAGAGAGAGTTGATCGTGAAAGTGACGGTGTCGATTTAGCGATCGATCTACATTCTTATCCTCATCTATGGACACGAGCTGTGGGTAGTGACCAAAAGAATCAGATCACGGAAAAGGGCTTCCTCCAAAGGGCATCTGATAGGGTGAGGAGCTCGGTCATTTGGTAGGGACTGAGAGTACTCCTTCACATCGAAAGAAGCCAGTTGAGATGGTTTGGGCATATTGCCAGGATGCCTCTTGGGTACCTCCCAGGTGAGGTGTTTCGGACATGTCTAGGAGACCCTGGGGCATACCAAGGACATGGTGGGCTGGCTGGTTGTGTGTTTATTTCAATTATTTTATCTTGGGGTCAGAATGACCCCCGATTTGGTTTCATCATATAAATACAACACAAATAATATATACCACAATCAAAGGATGGTAAATGAGATTTTAAGTAGTCATGTGGATTGCACTTGGATTAAAAGCTGCAAGTTCCATTAAAGAAAAGTGTATATTTTTGTTTTACAAAATATTAAACTTTGCAACAATAATAATAATACTCTATTTTTTAGATGACATTAATTACACAAGTAATAATGTTTTGAGCAGAAATAAGTTTTTATTAAGCTATTATGATTGCTTCTCACAGTAAATCATTCTTGGAGCCCCCAGGAACCCCAGTCAGTGGTCCATGTATGTTAAACATGTTGGTAGGATAAGGCTTAATAAACAGTAACGTTATTTTTCAAATGTGGCTCATTAAGCATCAGGATTGACCCTCACCCTTTATTCATGTTCTGTCTTACAGGGTCTTCCGAATGATGACCTGTCCATTCATAATGGCATTATTGTAACCAAAGCTGCCCGCTTCCCCCTCCTTATCGACCCACAGACACAGGGAAAAATCTGGATCAAGAATAAAGAGGCTAAGAATGAGCTACAGGTTTGCAACGTTGTCTTCTGCACCTTTGCTTTAATGTATGAGATCTATTAAGGTTAAATGAGTGGATATCCTAATTTTACATTATACAAGAACTTTACCCTGCTTATGTCTATATCTTTTTACTGTCTTTGATGCATATTCAATTCAATTCAATTTTATTTATATAGCGCCAAATCACAACAACAGTCGCCTCAAGGCGCTTTATATTTTAGGGTAAAGACCCTACAATATTAGACAGAAAACCCCAACAATCAGACGACCCCCTATGAGCAAGCACTTGGCAACAGTGGGAAGGAAAAACTCCCTTTTAACAGGAAGAAACCTCTGGCAGAACCAGGCTCAGGGAGGGGCAGTCATCTGCCGCGACCGGTTGGGGGTGAGGAGAAACAGAAGAGAGCAGAGGGAGACAGGACAAAAGACACACTATGGGAGAGAGACAGAGTTTAATAATAGCTAATGATTAAATGCAAGTGGTGTATAAACACATGGAGAGTGAAAGGAAGT
>VUQI01003793.1:8675-24345 GCA_015106735.1 Paratilapia polleni | reverse complement strand
AACAGCCCCTTTTTTTTTTTTTTTTTTAGACCCCCCCCAACACAAAGTCCAACCAACAAGCGATAAAAAGCTGGTGAGCCAGTGTTGCACAACTTTCCCAAAAAGCATAGGAAGCAGGATGAATTTCAAAGTGTGTTCACCAGATGTATGAATATGAGCTCCATTCGGCCTATCATTATGTTCCCTTTCCTGTTTCCGCTTAAGCTTTGCTCAGCTGGGAGGAATTCATAAATCAAATCCATTCCTCTGAAGCATTTTTGCGCTCAAACTGAGCTATAAGTCTAAACGTTTCCATGTCGGTAAAAGGTAAGCCCCCCCCGCCATCTAATCTGAGGGGAAAACGTGTGTGGTTTGGAGGAACAGCAACTCCAGACTATGGGATTAACTCAGATACATTGGTTAAAATGGGTCACAGATTAATTTCAATATTCCAAAATAAAAGAAAAAAAATGCTGGCCTAGGACTGTATATCTTATGATTTGGACGTTTTGGGGGAAAATCTGAGCATTAGGGTTTATTTATTTATGATGCAGCCAAACATGGGTGAATTTTACACCTTTGAAGTTATCAATAAACTAGCTCCACATCATTCTAATCACCATCTTATGAATGGCTAGCCACAGAGGGTTTGTGGAAGCGACATGCATGTAAGAACATGTCCAGACGCTGCCACAACTGACATACAGTAACACTTTTAACAGGAGGCAGACCGAGAGGCTGATGGAGGACGAGGATTACCTGAGGTGTCCCACAAACTGAGCTCGATCCTCTGCGTGTCGATTTCGAAGCTGGCTGTGTAGTTTTCAAACACTGTGGGGACGTAGCTCTGCAGGAAACATTAAAAAAGGGGAAGGTCAGAGGGGGGAAGCCTGCTGGGTTTCAAACTTTGATGAAAATGAGCAACATTAGAGGCATTACACTATAACAATATGTGCGACCACACACAATCGTAAACTACAAAGGTGTTGCCACTGTTACATCTGCATTTATCATAAGCATTCCAGCCCAAACTCATCCCAACACATGTTAAATAATACACTATGCATGTCCTTCATCCTTACTGGAACAATCCATGTGACACAGCCACGTTCATAAAAACAATGAGGTGCGTTGGGCGTCATGTCATTGAGTATTTTGAACATGGATCATGTCCAACAGTCTGCAGGGTCTCACCTCAGGGAAGCAGTCCTTGGCGAACACGTGAAGCAGCGCAGTCTTCCCGCACTGGCTGTCCCCCACCACCACTATCTTACACTTCACACTCTGACTGGGATCCATGCTGGATTTCAGAGATAACTTCTGACACGGGCGTCTCTCCTTCATTGATTTCAGTCGGGATTAAAGATTTTTTTAAATGAGTCCAATCCTGGGTGTGCGTGAACCGTCAAGATGCAGCTGGTAGCGGTTCCTCCAAGCCTGCCTGCCTGCTTTCCTCCCCCGGTGTCACTGCCTGCTCTGAACCGGTAAATTCCATTTGCCTGTATTTATAACGTCGCAGGAGCCAATGGCAGCGGCTCTCCTCCAGTCGGGATGAGGCACGTCCCTCCCCTCCTCCTGCGAGCCTCCACACAGCAGCATGCTGGGCCAGGCACCATGATAGCGCCCCCGTTTGGGCTACACACAGACCACAACTTTGACATCAAAATAATAAATAATAAAACACAGAGTATGACTTTAAAAAAATTGAGAAAGTAATTATAGCTCCACTTTGTTTGTTCTTATGAGGCAAGTAGTTGTGAAGCAGTGAAAGAAAACACAATTGGCAGAAAACTTGGGTGACCACCAATATAATGCAATTAAAACTATATGTATGTTGCCTTCAGGCTTTTAGGGCTTTCATTTGTATGCTTCAACATCTACTACAAGTGTAAAAAACTGAATAAGGAACTGACCAATCTTGAAATTCTGGGCCAATACTATATAATGTGACATTTTGGCTGGTAGACAGTACTTGTTGTTTTTTTGTTTTGTTTTGTTAAATTTTTGCTTCTTTTAATGCAGGAAAATAAAGAAATCTTCATTATAAAACTAGGGAACTGTATTAAAGTCTCTCTCACTGTATCTGAACATTTAGCCATCTCAAAATTGATGCGATACAAGAGATTGGCTACTGACATTCATAAACACAAGGCCAATACTGGCCGATACTGATATTTGGCCGATATATCAGTGCATCCCTAAAATTATATGCATAATTCAACTTGTAAGACCTTTGATTGCGTTCAGACTACAAAATATCAACCCAATCATAGCTGGATCTGGACAACAAGAGCAGTAACAAAAATGTGTCCTTCCAGCTGTTTGTTTTTGAGCTCACGTGTGTGTAACTCTAAACATGGCAAAACAAAAGAAAAATGATGTTTCTGCTGCTATGTGGAATGGAAGAACACAAGACAGCCAATACCGTACACACCATAGACAGTCTGTCTATGGCGTGTAGACACATGCTTCGGTTGCCATTGTCTGTTTACATTCTTTAGCATGATTGAGCAAAGTGTAGTCTGTCATTAAAGAAAGGGTAATATTTTATTATTCTATAATTGTCTAATATGACACAGTGACTATCAGACAGAATACTGTGTAATATTAACCCAGCATTGGTGCTCTAGTTTAGTTTGCTTCAAACACCCAACTGCTGTCATTAGCATTTAGCCTAAAGATCAGTGAAGAGTAACAGTTGGTTACTTTCTAACCCAGGTTCTCTGAGTGGAGAGCCTACATATTCCATATGTACGGGAACTGATACATGGAATATGTAGGGTGCAGAGATAGTCCCGACACGATAAAGAACCCATTATTTCAAGTATAAAATCAGTAACATCTATAAAAATGTATAAATTAATATGAATATTTCAGTGTCAGTCTGCAATCATTAGAAACAAATGCTCGAGAATAAATATTATAAATGTATATTGTAAAATGTGTAAACTAATGCTCTTTTTATTTGCTGACTTGTATGCTATTTATTACTATTATTTCAAAACTATATATTTTACTGTATATCCTGGTCCCTTTCAGAGATTTGGACAGGATAATTGAGTAAACAACGGGTTATTATAGTTGAAGGTTTGACACATAACAGGAATTAATCTTGGGCATCTTCATGTCAAAATCGTAGATGAAAGACTGTGATGTGTAAGTAGTAGGTATAGTTGATTTGTTAAATAAATACATTACAAGATGTTAAGCTGATTAAAAAAAGGAGGTTAGTCTTCATGTTGACGACAAACTAACATAATAGGTGTAATAGAAAAGTTGCAATACTTAAATTTTTTCTTTTCCGTTTGGAAAATCATTGCTGTACACAATAGCTAAAAAGTCCAAATACAGAACTAACAGTATTATCTCAGCTTTCTGATGAATTTAGTCAGTTACAAAAATGCACTATTTACTGCCCAAACTTATGAAAATCAAGTGTTTCTATGAAGTTTCGATCTTCTGTTGGTAAGCCTACTATAAATACTTATACAGAAGTTATCTACCTTTATTGGTAGGCTACTTGAACAGCTTTCAATAGTCTTCTGAATTTAGCTATGTAGATTTAAACTAGCTTTTGCAACATTCATGTAGAGCTTAAACAAAGCTTAAGACATTATACCTATTTATATTTCACCCCCATATAACAAACACTGTTTGTGATATTAGACTATTTATTCTCAGTCTTTAACATTATCAGGATCCATGTTCAAGTAGGCTATGTCAGTTCTTGAGTTTCATCTTTGGAAAGACCCCAACTAAAAATAATCAACGAATAGAGTTGGAAAACAATCTTTAATTACTCTCTTAATGAGCACCAATTAATATGTTACTTTTTTGATTCAGCTGTTTGACACTGCCACTGGATTTTAAGTATTAAAGCACTGTGCTGTTTACCAAGGGGAGAAATTATTTAATAAATAATAAATTCCCTACCTCTCACACTTTATACAATGTGTAATTCAGTTTTTTTTTTTTTTTAAGTGCTTTAAAATGGTCAGAGCACTCTAAAGGGCTCATTGAGGCTTTTGTTACTCACAGCAACACACCTTATCATTGTTCTTTGTTTATTGCACATTTCACTCAGCCCTTTCACAGAAGGATTTTCATTTCAGTTCTCTGCCACATGATGAAAACAATAAACCCAGTGAACCCAGTACCACACGCTGCTTATTTCCAGTGAACAGCATTAGTCCTTTCCAGTGAGGATTCCTCTCATTATCTGTGAGTAATACGTGTACTTGCTGTGCCATACGCAGCGACACAAAACATATAAGCTTTCATCCAGATCCTTATTAGAAGAGAGAGAGAAAAGGGCAAAATGGAAACTCAATTTCCCGATGGGATCGATAATGTGCCGCAGCCACATTTTTTTGTGTCATTTTCAGAACGGGAACCCTTCTGGTCTTGAGGCCTCGTCTCTATGCCTTCAGGCTACTTGTTCCCTAACACAGCGTCACTGCTAATTTTCACAAAAATGAGGGGAAACAGCGGCGTTCTGCATCAGTTCTCCCCTCTGCGACAGAGTGATTGGACTCTCTAAATTGTTGGCAGCGTTTTTACAGTGGGACAGCTCCACCCTGCAGGCTGTGCAGTGGGAGTCCCGTCTGTTGTGTGGGAGCTCTGCCTCCAGGACACAACACTGCCAGGAGAGAAGGGATTGGGTGGGGGGGCTTCTTGGCTGCCATCTCTGTACCATATGCATTTGACCTCATTCAAATTCTGTCAGAATCAGAAGATTAAGGAGGCTTTACCTGCCTGGGTTGAAAAACACTGATTTTCTTCCTTTTCTTGTGTTTCTGTAGTGACTCCCTACCTTGTCTTTTTCCCCCCCTTCATCTGGTCTTAATAAGCTCTATATTTCTAAATAAATCCAGCTTTTAGAGATTGCAGGGTAACGTGGCAGAGGAGACGGTGAACAAAACCACATTAACTGAGTTGTTTACACACTGTACCCCAGTGCCCTTCTCCAGCTTTATAGAGGCTGTCTGCCTGTGTGTGTGTCTGTGTGTGTGTGTGTGTGTGTGTGTGTGTGTGTGTGCTGCACTCTGCTACAGCCTGCAGCTTTGCCAATCTCACTTGGGTGTAGCCACACATTTGGGCCAAAGTGAAAGTGTGCGGAGTGACATCATGCAGAAACATGTTAAAGGTAAACTCGTATATGAGATACCATCGGCCTGTAACAGTGGATCCATTCAGGAGCTGCCTTGACCATTTTAAAAATCTCTTTGTAATGTCCTACATTTCTTGTAGTGCCATAAGCAAACCACAGAGAAGGAGTATAAAAGTGCCCAAGCACTTACAGGCAATGGAAAGAATTATATTCTGGTCAGGAAACTCAACATGTTTCATTTGCTTTGAATTCTTGTCCTGCCTTGGCTCAACATATATTCATGCCTGTTTCATTCTGCGTGAACATCACCAAACGTGACACTTGCTAGCTGAAGTAAATGACAAAACAGACCCTGAAGTATATACAGTGCAGCAAACTGGGTCTTTCTGTTAACAGGGTTGGCAGACGAGTACAGTTGCCTAAATACTGTACATGCTTCTCAGAATAGAAATGAGGGTACCACCTGTTTCTGATCACATGGTGCTGTCAGCATCCCGCAGATCTTGTACACAGGGGCTGCCCAGAACTAATTTTCTACAGCCTTTACATGTTTAAACTTTGATTTACATTTTTAACTATAACAGAAGAAAGAAAAAACATAATTAAACAACACTGGTAGCTTAGCAGCTAATTGATGATCTTGCAGCATCCTCCATTAAGCTCAAACGCTGCCCGTTTTGTCCTTTGGGAATTTCTGTGCTACTTATGTATTAGATCTGCCTGTCACATTAGGATAAAATGTGTTGCAGAAAAGAGATTTCCTCACTTCTGTGAATGTACTGTATGTGAGATCTGTAGACATGTGATGTATGAATTTGAATATTGGCTAAATACTTTTTTTCATTGACAATTTGAATTAATACACAATGATGCTTTTAGGTAGCTCACCTTCATCTGTTTCCCATAAAGCTTTACTGCACAACAGGTCAGCACATGTCTACCTTGTTGTGAAAAAAAAATTACAACTATAAATAATCTGAATTAGTCATAGTGAAAACACCTCAGAGCAGCAAAACTGCATTTTCCGTTGATTAAACCCATATCCAGTAAGCAGCCATCGTAATCAGTGATCTCCAGCACGGTTCAGGTTTGGGTCACGCACCACTGCATGTCAGCCTCCCTGTTTGTGAAATTTCTTGGAGCTCTGACTGAGAGGAGTTTCCCGTATTGCTGCAACGATTTCCAGAAATGTCAGGCAACCGCAGGTAACCATTCGAAAGTGATGACAAAAACAGGTTGCAAAATGATTAACAGTGAGTAACAAAGAACAGAATTTGACTCAGGTCTGAAGTGGCTTGGTTTTAGCTGGCAGGCCGGCAGTGCTGGAGGTGTGTGACTAGTCTGGGTCACTGGGTCTCTCCCCCTCTGCCCTCACAGCATGCTGCCCCACAGTTACCTCTGTCAACGTGCATTCAATCAGCGGGGCCGCTGACATTTACTGCTGGGGCAAACGCAGCACACACTCACTTGTTTCAGTTTGAGAGGGGTTTCCTCGATGGTTAGTCACCGTGACTGGGGAATTAAGGGCAGATTCAGAACAGCTCAGGGAGAAATAGCAATAGACGTTATTCTTCTCCTTTACTGAAAAACAAGTGCATGCACCGTGGGTCATGGCATCCATAAAGAGGAGATTCTTACTACTACCAGTGAGAGATTTAATTACATACAGAAGATGATTTCTAGACAAAACTAACAAAAATTTGACATAACCTTTAAATCACTTGCTTCAAAAGGCCTCTGAAAACATAAAATACAACTTGTTAAACATAAGATGACAGATCCTCAGCCTTGATCTCAGGCTCACAGCAGCAGGGGGCCACGGCCTGAAAGTGCTCCATTTTTAGGACAAGGACAGATGTTATTTCACACCAGCTGAGCTTGTGAGTGACCCTTAATGACATGTGTGTGTGTGTGTCTGTGTGAGTATGTGCCCGGGTTTTTCACACAGATTTCTTTTCTTTCTTGTAAACCCTGTGAAAAGCAAATGCTTAAAGCAAAGGTTATTCTTTGTAATGAGTGGAGTTACTGTCATTCCACCTTAGTAACATCATTAAAGAGCCAAAACTATTATACCTTTATCTTTCACTGAGCTCCAATTTGCTTCTTATTGTGTCAACTTACAATATTGCAGTTTACAGTAATAACAGTGGTGAATTAGCAACTAAAACTCTAGAGTGTGTCCTTGATTTCACAGGGTAGGTTCCTCATTTATAATCTGAGAGCACCAATTCTGTCAGCTAGCTAGCTAAATAAGCTAATTAGTTGTTGCAAAATGTTTATTTTAAAATGAGAAACCCCTAACATGGGCTTAATTATGCACTTCACTGTTACATACCATACCAGATTTATTTGTAAAGCATTTTTAAGCAACCACAATAGACCAAAGTGCTGTACAGAAGAATAAATAAAAGACATAATAACAAACAACATACCAGCTCACACAACAAAAAGAAAATAACCAAACAAATACAGTAAAATAAAGTCAACATCTCACAAGGTGTCAAAGGCCAAGGAGAAGAGATGGGTTTTAAGAAGAGATTTAAAAACAGACATAGAAGAGGCCTGTCTAATGTGCAAAGGCAAATCATTCCACACTTTAGGTGCTGCAACAGTGAAGGCACGGTCCCCTCTGAGCTTACGCTTAGTTTTAGGCACACTCAGGAGCAGCTGATCAGCTGACCTGAGAGAACAGGTGGGTGTATAAGGCTGTAGCAGCTCAGAGAGGTAGGGTGGGGCAAGACCACTGAGGGCTTTAAAAGCAAATAGAAGAATTTTTAAATGAATCCTAAAATGTATGGGCAGCCAGTGGAGTGAGGCTAAAATGGGAGAAACATGCTCATATTTACATGTGCCAGTTAACACGCGGCAGCATTTTGTACCATCTGGAGACGAGCAATGGAGGAACCAATAACCCCCATATAAAGTGCGTTACACTAGCCTATGTCACAGTGACGTCACAACTTTGGTGCCATCTTGTCATACGTCTCTCGACTTTTGTAAACTAATGCGCATTGCGCTGCCGGGTTGTACGAGTAGGTCAGTCATTTCAATAATATATCAATACAGGAACTCAGGGATTCCCAGATTATACAGAGGGTGAAACGGTGTTAGAGCTGAGGTGACATCACAGTTGGCGTGCGACACAACCAGACCATAAAGGCTAAGGAAGTCATCCTGTTTTCCCGGGATGCTAACATTTTAAGCTTATGTTATGGCAAATAAGCACGCTGTTATTCTATAAACTTTATATAAAAGAAGGGCATAGCCGCTGTGACATCACCCATTGGTTTGTTGGGTTTTTGGAACCAGAAGTGACCATATTTGGATGAGAGGGTGGAGTGCTGATCAGCTAGGTTGGCTAAAAATGTGTATAGGTGCAAGTAACAGATTAAGTAACAGACTAACAAAATACTAGAATTTCACACACCAAAATAGAAATACAAACTTCTTAATTGGACTGTGGCATCTCACCTGTCAAACAAAGCAGTATCCAAATGAACTATCCATAGAGACTAAAACTGTTTTTTGTACCAGGCTGGAAACATGCTTTTTAATCATGTAAAGTTGGGCATTTTAGCAAAGTACACTAGGGGGTTGACTCAGTTTTGAAGAGAGCCTGAAGTGGCAACCTCAGGAACTTTGGCCCTGGCATCGTTTTTAAAATGTGGAGGTAGCTGCTTGGTTTAATCCAGTAGTTCTCAAACTGGGTCTCCTTGGTGGGGCATAGAGTCACTGTGGGTGAGGGTGTGTGGATAAACACGAAAAAAAAAATATGGAGTGAAACTAATATGAATCAGTTGACTAAAATTCAACTTACATCCATATTTGCAATAGGCCTAGGCTGCTGGGGGCTTCCCATGATGCACTGAGCATTTCTTCTTCACTCACCCCTCTTCACTCTCTATGTGTTTATACACCACTATTGCATTTATTACTATTAAACTCTGGCTCTCTCCCACAGTGTGTCTTTTGTCCTGTCTCCTTCTGCTCTCTTGTTTCCCCTCACCCCCAACTGGTCGTGGCAGATGGCTGCCCCTCCCTGAGCCTGGTTCTGCCGGAGGTTTCTTCCAGTTAAAAGGGAGTTTTTCCTTCCCACTGTCACCAAGTGCTTGCTCATAGAGGGTCGTCTGACTCTTGGGGTTTTCTCGCTAATATTGTAGGGTTTTTACCGCACAATATAAAGCGCCTTGAGGTGACTGTTGTTGTGATTTGGCGCTATATAAATGAAATTGAATTGAACTGAATTGAATATTTATTGTTAAGGACTTAAAAAATTGTGAGTTGCACAGTTTGAGAACCACTGACCTAATCCATTCATTACAGTTTTGTTCTTGTGTTTTTCATTTTGGAAATCTAATTACACCACCCTGTGCCTTTTGCTGTATCAAGAAACCCGATGACATCACTGTGCTCTACATCATTTCATGTACTGCTTTGAAGAATGGAGACCGTCACTGAACAGACCTGGGAAGATTTCCAAAATTCCTTTAAGTATTAAAAATCTCTTGAGAAATCGTTTTTCTCCTCCTGTTTCCAGGAACCTTCAGTGTTCATTCTGTCCTTTAAGGAGAAATGAACACCTTGTTTTACATGTTACTCTACTGTTGAAGATCCTTTAGTCTCCTTTACCAGTAGTTATGAGTAACTTATCTGGGTTCAGTCTGTTTAAGCCTTTGATGGGAGTGTACAATTCTACCACATACTGTGAGTCACCTGTCATCTTTCCCTATTATATAACATTAGTATACCTAGAGCTAAAATGTCTTATCATATAACAGGTAAACTGCCAGTGGGCCAGTGTCACACTACATGCAAAATCCACAGAATGAGAAAAAGGGTCATTCTTACATTCTGGAGTTTCTAGTGCATGAAACTGTGGTAACTGACTGGAACTTCCTAATGAATCCTAACAAGCTTTGTCTCCATTTCCTCCTCGCTTGGCTTACTAACACATGACATTTTCTTTTAATAAACCATTAGCTTAATATCTTCTGCTGAATGTACTGTAGGGCAGAGAGGGCACGACGCACACACTATGGCAGTAATATGTTAGACAGAGTACAGTAACTCTGTCAAGTGTCTCCCATCAGTCATTAGGTCTGTTCAGGCATGGATACACTCACTTGCTATGAGGGACAGTGTATGCGTTCTGTGTGTCTGTTTGTGTGTTTAACAGATTGAAGGATGAATCATTTCTGGGCTGACCTGATTTTTCAGGGAAGTTTGAGCGTGTGTGTGGTTGAATGTACGCGTGTGCGTGTTTGGAGGTTAATGGTCCATAAAATGATGTCTTCATTAGCATAAAGCTCATGATGGAAAAACAATCATAGCTGTCAGTTACATGACAAGAACAAAGGATATCTGAACATGCTCATTATGATGACAGTAAAAAAAAGTCATTAAAATGCTACAATTGTTTTTTTCAGTCTACCTTACCCCAATTCAAACACAAAAAACTGCTAGCTGCAAATTATGCTAGCGTTACCCCCAGCAGCTGTAGTGCTCTTGATAATGGAACTTTAACGTTAGGTAACCTTCTATAAAGATGGGTGCACTACCTGTTCTCACAGTTTGTCCAAGGAGTTTGTTTCATGAGCATGTGAACACCAGGAGGCTGAAACATTAGCTAACAGTTCTGGTAGTGATATCACAAAACTGAAGTGAGCTTATCCTATCTTTATATTATTGTTTAGTTCCCACTAAGTCTAATATATTATTGATATATCCAACCAATACATGTTTGCCAGTTATCAATTTAAACAAAAATTGTCAGTGGTACCAAAAAGGTCTTTTTTCTATTTAGTTTTAATCCTGGAAAAAAAGGTTGGTAACAAACTATTTTCGCTGACTGTATGTTGCAGCCAGTCTGGCATCCAGACCAGCGCCTGCTGTAATTCCTCATGATCCTCGGAAATGTGTGGCTGCTGTGCACGGATGTGGCTTTTTTAATCGCGCAAGACCCACCACAGCCACTCTGATGACTCAAATCACATCATAGGGCCGATCCAGAGCTGAGACGGCATGTGTTTGGGTGCGTGCGTATGATGTGTGAGGTGAAGATGAGGGTGACAGCTAGGAAACAGCCGCCGGTGTCATCCAGCTTTTACAGGAATGAAAAATGAGAAGCTCCATATGTGCAACAATAACTTTAATGTCAGGATTTCAATTTCCCCTTTCAAATTATGAGAAAGATAATGTGACACAGATAATCACTGTCAGTCTAATCAAAAGGTGTTAAATATTAATCACCATTGACTTAATGATAGTGGGGGTTTTTGATATGCTTTTACAGGGCTTTCAGGTAACGTAATGTGCCCTCAGGCTGCTATTTGGGAAGTCCTCAGCTGTTAAGTACAGACAGCAGTTGATTGTAATTTCAAATGTATAACCCAGGGCATCATATATTCAATATTTTTAAGGCAGCACAGTTTGAAATCTCAGCACAAAGACAGTCAATTAAAATATATTAGGATTTTAATATTCATCTGGTTAGAGGTCCCACATAATACATACTTTTATTCTGTCAGAATTACCTTTGTTTTCTCTGAATGCTTGTTAGCAGCCTTAACTGCAGCTAATAAAATGATACATACCACTAAAGAGTTCACTCCTGGCTTTCTGTATTATACCTTCTTGCTGCTGTTTCTTAGATTTATAGTGTACATTGTATTTATTAATGCCATTTGCACTACTCCTGCACAATCTTAGTCTTATTTTTTTTCTTTAACTGAACTTCATTTTTATTTTCTATTTTCTGTACCTTTATCACTGTTGTGTATATATAAATTTTTGCACTAACTCACTGCGGTACTTTTACTTTTACTTTAACAATATTGGTTTTTATTGTAAACTGTACTTTTTCATTTTTTATCCTGCTGCTGTAATTTCCCTTGTGGGATCAATGAAGTCTTTATCTATCTATTTTTTTCAAAAAAAAAATCATGCTGGATATCTATACTGATATGGACTGGGTAATGTGTTAGGAACGAAAGGATGCCGCATGTAGGCTGAAAATTATCACCCTACAGAGGACTGAATTCAAAGACACCCCAAAAATCAAAGTGAAAAAATGATGCAGCAGGCTCGTCCATTTTCACGAAATTTTATTGCAGCAACTCAAAATGGTACTCAGTAGTTTGTATGGCCCCCACATGCTTGTATGCATGCCTGACAATGTCAGGGCATGCTCCTAATGAGATGTCGGATGGTGTCCTGGGGGATCTCCTCCCAGATCTGGACCAGGGCATCATTGAGCTCCTGGAGGTGCAACCTGGCGGTGTCAGATGGACCAAAACATAATGTCCCAGAGGTGTTCTACTGGATTTAGGTCAGGCAAGCATGGGGCCAGTCAACGGTATCAATTCCTTCATCCTCCAGGAACTGCCTGCATACTCTAGCCGCATGAGGCCGGGCATTGTCGTGCACCCGGAGGAACCCAGGACTCACTGCACCAGCGTAGGGTCTGACAATGGGTGCAAAGATTTCATCCCGATACCTAATGGCAGTCAGGGTGTCGTTGCCTAACCTGTAGAGGTCTGTGCGTCCCTCCATGGATATGCCTCCCCAGACCATCACTGACCCACCACCAAACCGGTCGTGCTGAATGATGTTACAGGCTGCATAACGTTCTCCACGGCTTCTCCAGTCCCTTTAACGTTTGTCACATGTGCTCAGGGTGAACCTGCTCTCATCTGTGAAAAGCACAGGGCGCCAGTGGCAGACCTGCCAATTCTGGTATTCTATGGCAAATGCCAATCAAACTCCAGACGGTGCCAGACAGTGAGCACAGGGCCCACTAGAGGACATTGGGCTGTCAGGCCACCGTCATGAAGTCTGTTTCTGATTGTTTAGTCAGAGACACCAGTGGCCTGCTGGAGGTCATTTTGTAAGGCTCTGGTAGTGCTCATCCTGTTCCTCATTGCACGAAGGAGCAGATAATGTTCCTGCTGATGGGTTAAGGGCCTTCTATGGCCCTGTCCGGCTCTCCTAGCCTCCTGAGACCCTGTGTCCTCATATGGGGACATTACAGTTTGGCTTTTCTGCATCTTGCGCTTCATCCTGCTCCATAGTGTTTTATACTTTGCTAAGCAATGTTGATTTTATTGGGTTAAGATATAAAATAAGCCCATTATCCCCATATGGGGACATACATTTAAAAAAAAGTATGTAACAACTATGTAACAAAGTAGGAACTTCTTGTTCAAAGAAGAAGATTAGTTTATATGCTTATCAGGTCAAACTAATCCAGCTAGGAGAAATTAAAAATGCATCACAAACAAGAGCTCGGGTCTCAGGAGGCTAGAGTAACTGCCTGTCTCCTGGAATCTCCTCCATGCTCTTGAGACCGTGCTGGGAGACACAGCAAACCTGGTCCAGGTATCGCCTCATGCTACCAGGAGTGACACGGATCCCAGCCAAATGCAAAACTAGTAAAAAATCAGTCAGAAAAGATGAGGAGGAAAAAAACGTCAGCGGCCTCCACCTGTAAAACCATTCCTGTTTTGGGGGTCATCTCATTGTTGCCCTCTAGTGCACCTGTTGTTAATTTCATTAACACCAAAGCAGCTGAAACTGATTAACAACCCCCTCTGCTACTTAACTGATTAAAAAGTGTTCCTTTAATTTTTTTGAGGAGTGCATAATTGATATTAGAGTAGTAACCACCACTATTTAAAGATTCATTGTTTCAAAAATAATGAAAACAGTAAAGCAATAGAAATATATTGAGTACCTCCCACTGGTCTTAGCTGAGATGGGAATTATTTATTCAGCAGAGAACAGAATTAAACCAAATAACAGAAGGGACAGAAGAAATACTGCACTGACACGTTAAGTATTTGGTATTTGAGTTTATTTAAAGCCCAACCAATACTAAGCAAGTGAGGCAAATAAAGTGCAATATTTGTCAGGGTTTTAATGACCAAATTAGGGATTCTTTTGAGCAAGATATGTACTGAGCAACAAACATACCTTTCTGACATAGAAAATGGCACTTCTATGACATCATGAGTTGGTGACTACACATATTGCATATAACAGAAAACATGCCTACAAAATGAAGGTGTGGTGCTTGTTCAACCCTCTAAATACCATTCAGTTGCATACCGGCATAAAGAGTTTTTGGAGCGTGACCAACACTGAAACTTCACAAGATGGAAGGATAGTTTATATTGCAGTGAATTAATATTGCACTTACAAAAGTGCAATTTTAATTCACTGAAGCTGAAAACCTGAGCTACATAGCTACCCTATTAAATAAAATAGCTTGTGAACTGAATTAATATTTGACATTTAAAAAAGTTTTACCACTGGGGACATCAGCCATAGGTACGAATTTATCCTTAATGTATGGGTTCGTTTTCCTTCATTTCTATCTATAGCCATTTTCACACATGCACTGCAGCCCTGAACCTTTGTAGGTATTACCAGGAGGACCTGAATGTGAGAACAAAAATGTCCAAGTCAGCCAGAATGGATATTTTGTGCTGCCTCCTTCATGCTCTACCCTTTTTCAGGGGCCAAAAAGGTACATATATGTTCCTAAGCAGTAAATGGTGCATATTTGCACCATTTCCTTTAGATTTTAAGGTGTAGTATCAGGAAAAGAAAACAAATTAGTCAATATATTAATTTTATTGGAGGCTGGTTATTGTCTTACTGAAAGAAGATTCTGGGTTTGAACTTTCTGGTCAGCTGGGGCCTTTCTTTGTGGAGTATGTGAGTTCTCCCTGTGCCCTTCTTCTTAGGTTAACCCTCTGAACTAACTCATCATTGGTGACGACCCCAACCCTAGCCTATGTTTTAGAGAAAAACTCAAAGGCCTTTTTGAGAAAAAATGTAAACAGTTTTTGATGTGTGTCAGTTAGTTATTATTTTCTTTTTCCCGTGATTGTGAAAAATTACATATTCTGAGAGCAGAGGGTTGGGATTTGGGTTACGGTCATCACCAATAAAGACTTGGACCACACAGGGTTAACTGGAGATTCTAAATTGGCCACAGGTGTAGATGTGAGCATGCGTGCTTGTCTGTCTGATTTAGAGCTGTGATGGACTGGTGACCTGTTGAAGGTGTGCCCCAGATGGGATAGACTTTTGTACGAATAACACTGTGATGTCTAAATCATCATTGGTAGTGACCCTAACTCAAACCCTAAGCTATCAGAATATGCATTTTATTTTATTTTATTTTTTGAACTTGTCAATCAGCAGGCAAAAAAGTCATCTTCGTCTTTCTCCACAACATAGGGTTATGGTTATATTTGGGGGTAGAGATGAGGTCGATGATGACTTAGACCTCACAGATTTAAGGTACAAAATTACCACCAGAGCGTCCAGACTGGTCAGGGTACAAACCACAAGCACACAAAGAAGTACCCCTGTCAAGGGTTCAGCAAAAGTACCTTTGGGGGTCCTGGGACAAGCCATTGTACAAGTAAAGGTACTTGATTTTTCTGAAATATGTCTCGCATTTCTGCAGTTTCCTTCACTTTATTTCCCTACATCGACGCAAAAACTGATATGGGCTAAAATGGTCTTTTTTTTTTTTTTTTTTTTTTTTTTTAAATTTAACTTTAAATTTAT
>VUQI01003790.1:4535-36040 GCA_015106735.1 Paratilapia polleni | reverse complement strand
AAGAGGAAGATGGATGGTCACAAGCCATCAAACAAAGCTGAGCTGCTTGAATTCTTGCACCAGGAATGGCATAAAGTCACCCAACAGCAACATGAAAGACTGGTGGAGAGCATGCCAAGACGCATGAAAGCTGTGATTGCAAATCAGGGTTATTCCACCAAATATAGATTTCTGAACACTTCCTAAGTTAAAACATTAGTTATGTGTTGTTTAAAAATGAATATGAACTTGTTTTTTTGCATTATTTGAGGTCTGAAAACACTGGACCTTTTTTGGTATTTTGACAATTTTTTCATTTTCTGCAAATAAATGCTCTAAATGAAAATATTTTTATTTGGAATTTGGGAGTTATGTTGTCAGTAGTTTATAGAACAAAATAAAAATGTTCATTTTACTCAAACATATACCTATGAATAGCAAAATCAGAAAAAGTGATAATTTTGGAGTGGTCTCTTAATTTTTTCCGGAGCTGTATATATATATATTATGAATCATGTTCAGGTATTTCCTCTTAAAATAAAGCTGAGGGAGAACAACACAGCAGCAGCCCATGCTCACAGTCTGAATAGTGTACATGCTTGGTTGAGGTAATTTTTAAGCCCATTTGTCCTCTTGGCATTAGATCACTGTTACTGTTTTTATGTGAAAATTGAAAAGCATTTTTTTTTTTTTTTTAATGTAGGTAAATGCACAAAAAGCAGCGTTTGAAACTCCTCCCATTGCCACTGTGATTTATATTATTGTTTTCTATTTGGTGTTTCATGTGTGACGTCATGAGCACTGGAAAACACTGTGTAAACCTCGAGTTAGCATGATTGGTATCATTAGCACAGCCATGCTGTCTGTTGCACATATACTATATAAAAATAGTCTGTACTGTGTTTGTGATTTAAGAGCACCTTGCTGGGGAAGTGATAGTTGTGTTTACAGTGTTTGTGAGCTATGAAAGCCTTCACAGTTTGGACCTAAAGCTGACAGACTTTCAGCCTTGTGTGCTATGTCAAGAATATAAACCTACATCATAGTGTTGCACTGGAAAAGGATAGAAAATTTGCAAGTCATGTTTCTATCACTGCAGATTGAAGCTAGAGCCAATAAATACCCAGAACTGCTGTCTAGCAGACTAGAGTCATTTGACCGATAATAAATACAACTGTACCCTTTCCCACTGAATAGAAAAGTCAGATGTTTGTCCGTTATAAAAAGGGCTTAATTTGTTTTCTTTTGCACAGGCTCTGACTGGCATAAGAAATCAGATAAGCTCAAATTCTAGCACATGGAATAATGAAATACATAAATTACAGAAATAAATTACAAAAATATCTTCAACAAAGTTCAATTGAAGATATTTTTGTGATCCATTTTTGCCGGATACTGAAAGGACATTGATTTTAAACAGGCAGTGGGAGAAATGGAAAATTATTGGTTAATTGTGTTCATTGTTGGTATGCTTTTCCTTGGTTGTTGTTTGTCAGCTACCAGGCGGTTTAATTCAGAGATAATTACAGCATTTCTGAAATACCTTTACTGTTTTCAAGGAGCTGTGTGCCGTTGGGAGCTTTGTGCAATGCAATTTTGTATGCACCCATCTCTACTGTCAAGCTGCCTTCATTACTAATGAAGAGAAGCTATAGAGAAATAAAATAAAGTCCCTTTTAAAATGAGGATTTCATTGGTGATAATTTAATGTGATGACTTAAGTGCTGTGGTATTTCAAAGCCCCTATGTTACTGATTACATTTCTCAGTTTCTCATATTGTAAATATCAGTTGTTTCAGATGGAAAAGCCACCTCATAAAAATAGGTATGCATGGGTACTACATCTGTGTGCCATCAAATGAAATGTGTGATAACACCATATAGTCTGTTTTTGAAAACAGCAAATTATAAACATTAATGCAAAAAAAAAAAAAAAAAAATGCTCAGACACCATGATGTTGAAGGTGATTTGCCATGTTTTATGTAGTCTATGTGGGAGGCTGAGTGGCCTTGTCGGGGCTGACTACTCAGAGCCGAACCATCAGGTAATTACTGTCCTCTGTGGACCTCGCAGGCAGCAGATCAGATTAAGAGGCTCTATGATCTGTTCCTGAAAGTCGACGCCACTCAAGTCGAAGTCAATCCTCTCGGAGAGACTCCCGAAGGACAAGGTACCTCGTATCATCGAAAATGCTCGTCTGTGTGTTCACTGGACTTTGTGTGTTTTTATGTGTGTCTTTGAATGTGTGTTTTCCTGCTATTACCTTTTCCATAATTTATGTTAAACATTTTAAATGCAGAATCCAACATTTCAGCATGATGCAGCCACATATTAATCACCAACTGCGAGATAGAAGCAACACTTCACTCTTCTGTTCTAAATGCATTTTAGAATGTGAAGTGTACTGTAATTGCAACACACTGACATCAGCTTCTTGTCAGCATGACTTTGTCTGGATCAAAATCCAAATGGCTTCAGGGAGCAGAGCTTTCCATATTCACAGCATGTTCATGTTTGTTGATGTTTTCTAGTTGCTGATGATTAACTAAAGGCATATAATCTATCATCAGCAAGTAATGGGGAACTACAAATAGCAGCAGCAGCTTCAGACACATCCCTTTAATTTATAGTCAGGGAAGATTAACCACTCTGAGATGCTCTGTGAAAATCTAAAGAAAGGACTCTGAGTGGAATTTAAATGTAATAATAAAGTATAACAATAGAAAATGCTATCATGTCACTTTACATGAACATATCTAGTTTTGAATTGATCAGCATTTATTGAAACCAGATATTTTGCATTTGCTTAACAAGATGTTTTACGTAATCCCAGCAAATCTTCTTAGGAAAGATCACGGCAATTAATGGTGTCGTTGGTTCCTCTGTTTCAATGTAAATGCAAAGTAGAAGGTGTCAGATTTTGCAGAATATTTTCCCCACTCAGAATTTCACTTTTAAGATGACCAGAATATTACTAAGCACAGACTCCTGGAGAATCTCCAGGATAAATACACAATGCTACAGTTGTTCTTTTAGGTTAGTTAGTTTTTTAAAAAAAAAAAAAGAAAAAAAAAAGAAAAAATGCCATGTGTACGCAGGATTGCTGGGTTGATGGCAGTAACCCTGTTATTACAAACAGATGTGTTCACAGCAGTGCTTTTGTTCTTAACATTTAGAAAAATGTGCAGAAAAAGATCAATCTGTCTTTCTGGTCTGATTACTGATTTTGTCAGGATTTTGTCACCACTCGCAGCAGCATTAGCAATACGCAAGAACTTTACCAAGATAAATGGGAGCCAATAAAAAGAATGCTTTGTATTTTATCGGTAATATAAGAAAAAGTCACTTGCTAACTATAAAATGTCAGGAAATGCAATAACGTAAAGAATATGGTTTAGTTAACTTTACTAGAAATTTATTTTTAAAAACTTACATAAGTTATACAGACTGGTCTTTCTTGATCTAAATAACAATCTGACATTTGATAACTATCTCAACTAGGAATGTTTTATCTTTGTAACACAGGAACCTAATGAAGGGTGTAAGCAGGTATTTTGAATGTTTTGCATTCAGTTTTACACATTGTATATGAGACCTCCAAAGTAAAATTATTTGTTTATTTATTTATTTATTTAAAAGTTGTAGAAAGAAATAGTGGATCTCCCTGGGAGCAAAGTTCTTAAACCCAAAGCCAAGCTAAACTTGCCTCTGTGCTCCTAAAGCAATTTTCAAAAATCAATAATTGTTTGATTTATCATACTATTCGCTTATTCCACTCTCAAAGGAACTGTTTTCTGTAATTTTCTAGTTGTAAATTGGCTTTATTCCCAATGCATAAGAATGTGCTGAGCCAAAAGTACTTAACTTGGAATACGTCTTTAAGTGCCTTAGAATGGATGAAAGGCAGATTATTAAAAGGTTGAGCAATTATCATCCTCACTTGACAATGTTTATTGGAGTGAAGCTTAGCCTATTACATGCTCAGTCTATTGAAATTAACTTTCAGTAATTCAAGATAAATTTATTGTGTCGTCAAGCAATAAATATTGTCTCTTTTGTGAGTTAACTCTTTGTGGTTTGAGTATAAATTATCAGATGAGTATACCACTTGAGTCAGATAAGGCGACTGTGTGAAATACTACTAATAATTTTATAAGAAATAAGCAATTAGGAGTTGGCCTTCATCAACATGTGTCTGCCTTTCTGTTGCAGCACTTTTAAAACTTTTTAACAAATCTGAGAAAAATCCTAGAAATGCCCCATCTTTGTTAACTGTCATCAAAACGTGTCCTAGATTAGTAGTTAGGAAAAAATGTTCAAAAATTATATTTGATCCTAACATTTATTTTAAAAGAATAGTTGTTAACCTACAGGGATCCTTCCATGTTACAGTAAAATACCATTTCATTGCACCTTTCATACCTTACTTTAGTAGAAAGTCATCAAGAGCAGCTCACCCCATATTGCATGTTTTCTTCAAAAATCCTCCTATCTGTAGCAGGCACTAGGCCACTGTTGTCTCCAGTAAAAGTAGTATTAGTTAAGAGCCTGCTTCTATAAATTTTGTGTATTCATTTTTCATGCATTAAGTAATCCCTGTTGGAAGAAAGCGCTTCAAATCACGAGGAAGAACAGAGATATGGGTGAATTTCAGACACATTAATTTCGCCTAACACAAAAAATTTGCACATTGTGACAAAAATGGAGGTTAGCAGGATAACAATTCAAGTGCTCGTCATTCAGATGAGAAAGATGTTATACGTAGTCACAAAGCATTATTCCAGCTCTTGTGACGCTGCTTTTGTTGAACTTGTGCTGAACTTCGTTTTTTCTCTCAAAGAAATAAGAGTGGTTGTCTTGTCTTTGGAGCTGAACACAGATTGACTGTGATGTGTCATACACTATTACAACGTGCTAAAGATGCATCACTTCTTTGATCTCATTTAGTTTCCTCAAAAACAGATACTTGCTCAAAGTTATCAAACACTGACATGACCAGTTTTTTTGTGATTCCTTATGAATATTAATGCAGAAAATGACATCTTAAAACTGTGAATTTATACCAAGAGGTAAGAGTTTCCTTTTCTACCGGTAGGAAGAAGCAGGTGCTGTGATTGAAGCAGGCTTTGTAGACGGGCTTCACATTAACATCAGCTCGTTCTTTGGTTCGATTTGTTCACACGTCGCGAGGGAGCACAGCTATTTTCTTGCAGGCTTTCGACAGACGTGTTTTGAGAAGGAAAATTTCTCAAGGGTGGAAAATTTGTATTTTTTTTTTGTCTCGTTTGGTAATAGCTGAATTCATTTTGTAGATAGACTGCAATAATGGATGTGTCAAAACAAAACAAAAAGGAATTGTGTAGTGGGGAAAACACTTCACCTGGAGGACACAGTATGCCAACTCCCCAGTCCCAGGAGAGTCTGCCTGCTGCATGTATCATGTGTCCATGTATGTGTTTTGTTCATGTTTCTGTTTCTCTGTGTGTCACTCACAAAGCATAGTCCCACATTTAAATATTTTGTTTCCTTTCCTCAATTTTGTACCTGGGTTGCTTGTCTGTCTGTTTAAATGTAATATGTCATTCAGTAGAAAAGTTAATACTGGAGGTGTTATAGAACATTATCATAGTTTAATAATTTCAATAAAATTGAATTGAATTGAATTAAAATCATAATAGATGTATTTTGATTGTGTAAAGTGTACATTTTCTACGCTTATTACACACATTTCTTTATAGCCATAGTTTTACAAATGGAGAAAATTTGCTTTATTAATGAGAGTTAGATTGGTAAAGTTCTGAAAGCTGTGTTGTAAATATAAAGCTGGCACATGCAGCTGGTTAGCTTAGCAAAAAAGTGGAAACAAGGGGATACAGATGCAGTGTGTCATTTTTATACTTCAGGTTTTATATGAATTAAGAGAAAGAGATTTGATGGATAGGTTGTTATTGAGCTCCAAAGTAAAGATGCTAGTAGGTTGAATTAGTTACCTTTGCGAGCAAAAGCTACCAAGGCTTGCCTTTTTCCCCTAGTTTCCTGATTTTATAATGAGCTGATCTAACTGGCTTGTGGCTCCAGCTTCAAATTTAGCATATAGATGTGACAGTGACACCAATCCTTTCAAATTATCACCAAGACAGCAAATAAGTGTATTTCTCCTAAATGTTCAGATATTCCTTTCAGTTACAGTCACTATTTAAGTGCAAGTGCTTTTACTAATTTGTTACACTATTAGCCTGCTATATTTTTCAGGTAGCTTTAACAGTGTAGAGTCATTGAAATTCACACTCTTTGATGTATAAAGGAAATGTCCATTTGCTATATAATAGTCTTTTCCTTCGAGGCAGTGTCAAAACCATATACCTTAGTGAGCCAACTTCTAAAATAATTAAGACGAGCAGGCTGAGGGGACACTCTTGAGTTCATTACTTACTTTTTTTTTTTGTCTGAATTCCTTTTTCTCTTGCTCATTCTCACTTGTTCTTTTTTTCTGTTGCTGGCGTTTTCCCCTCTTTCCTGTTTCCCTATTTTTCCATGTTTACCCTAGTGGTTTGCTTTGATGCTAAGATCAACTTTGATGACAACGCTGAGTTCCGTCAGAAAGCTGTGTTTGCCATGGACGACATGACTGAGGCCGACCCCACAGAGATGGCAGCAGCCAAGTGGGACCTTAAATATATCGGACTGGATGGAAACATTGCCTGCTTTGGTATGGAAACAAATCTCCCTATCAGAACTGACACACCTGCATGCACATACACCACCCAATAAATGAATTCTCCCATGAGCGTACCCCTCCTGCCATATGGCTTTAATGTGTCTCTGAAGTCACGTAAGTGAAAAGCTCGGACACGGTTAAAACTTACTCAAACTAAAGGCAGTCTGGGCTCTCCTCCAGTCCACATTACAAGCAGCTTTCTGAAGACTCCAGAAGGAATGCTGCCGTAACCAATGCGTTCTAATTAGCTATAATCCGCCCAGAAAGTCTCCTGTGAGCCAGATTGTTAGCATTCTCATTAAAGGCCCCCTCTCTTGTCATAAATCAAAGCTTTTACAGTGTACAACAGCACTAACAGGTGCTCTCGCTTCTTACCCCGTAGCCTCATAAACACATTAGATGTCTGTTAGCACTTCTCCCCCATTCCGCACACAAACCCCATTCTGCATCCCCAGCTCCCAGACTCTCTTAAAGTAACAACAGCTTTTAAGGCCCTGCAGCTTCCTTGAGAGCTCTGTAAGCCACCAAAGTGACAGCTGTTAAAGCGAATTTCCCTTTTATTGAGACCTCAGTTGGGGAGCTTGCCAGGACACAAGTTCAGCTTGGCTAAACCAAATTAGGTAGGACACTTTTGTGCACTTGGCTCCTGCACAACACAGCAGGGTAGAGGCACTGGCAGTTGGCTAAATGATGACACAGTCCACAAAAAAGCATAGCAGAACCTCTTCTAATCAACACTCTCTTCTCTGAAGTCAGGAGTTGAGTTGTAATCAAATTTTCTCTGTGTTGCTAGACTTGAATGTTTCTGATTAGAAGATTTCCAACAGATTCACTTTTTAAGTGTGACATTTCTTCAGCTATTTGCTCTTATTTGGTGGATGATTTAGCAGTGAATTCCTTTGTGGGTTATTATAGTTCATGTCATCTTTCCTTTAGTGCCAGTAATGTTACTTTAATTAACTCATGTCTGAATGCATTGCACTTTGTTCTCAGGGACTTCTGTTTCAAGGCTGTTGGCCTGTACTTAATGTTTAAAGTGCTCACTGTACTTTAAATCCACTGTACTTTAGGCTGTTATTAGGCTATAGTATCATTAACAGAAACTTACAAAAGTGCATAAAAATGAGTCCACCTAATGATGTGTTTAATTCAGCTGGCAAAACAAGTTGTTTTTTGTTTGTTTTTGTTTTTGTTTGAATGTTTGTTTGTTTTTTAAATCAGTGAATGGGGCCGGTTTGGCCATGGCCACATGTGACATCATTGACCTACATGGAGGAAAACCAGCAAACTTCCTGGACCTGGGTGGTGGAGTCAAAGAGAGGCAGGTGTATGAGGCTTTTAAGCTGCTCACTGCTGACCCAAAGGTAGGAACAAACTATTAACAGAGAGATTGTGTGCCTACTTTTTGACCAGCTTGACTATAACAGTTGAGTACATAAGCCAAATTACTTATTTTAAAGCACAGCTTGAAAGAAAAGTCAGATTGAAGAAAGCAGTTTTACCACCTGTTGAATTGTCTTTGATATTGCAGTCATGTATCTTGTCATAGTGCATTCATAAAGCTCTGTCTGTCTGGTTAGAGCTTTGTCAGTGCAACAACAGCTCTCATTAGACTAGAGACCTTGGCATATGTCCATGTTTAACTGGGGAAAATAGACTCTGGGAGGCTGTGTGATTATATGCCATCATTTCAGTTACTGTGGCATGATAAATTGGTGCTCTGTATTCTGCGGTAACTGTGCTTGTAAAGACTGGTTGTGACGTGCAACTGCGTGTGCTTTGAACACGCAATACAGGCTCATATGCAGCTCAGATTTAATGTACATATAAAACTTTAAATGAAAAGCATGCTTCTGAAAGTCTTGCAGCTCTGAGTGAGTGGCAGCTCGGGGTGTTTTACAAGTGATTCTGCTCTATGTTCAGAAAGCTAATAACTCCAAACCAAACAATGTAAGCCTTGTAACGATACCGCAGTGCTGATTGTGTGTTGACAGTTATCACATCGCTAAATCCCCCACTGCTGTCACTCTGATATCCCAGGAATGATCATGGGTTCCTTCTCTGTAGCATCTTTAGTAACACTTGGTTGTCTTGAATACAGAGTAGAATTAGATTGAAATTCAGTCCTCACCTCACCTTTTTTAAACCATTTTCTAAGACATGCTGACTTGACTTGGCAGTGAATATTTTGAAGAATTTGTTTCACATCTGTTTTAAAAGCTGTCTACGTAACTGGAATTTTCTGAAGTAGCTTTCCAGAACAGGCTACTGAAGAATACAGATACAGTACACTGTATGGCATGTGATGCATAGTCTATTCTTAAAATAGATATTCTGTCTATATTGTACTACCAGAAGACTTTATTTCATCTAAACCTCATACTAAATGCTGAAGTCAAATTTTTCATGGTAGCATTTTTAAACATAGCAGTGTTGCGCACCTTTGTTGATGAATGTTAAAAACCTGCTAACCTTAACGCTCCAGCAGGTGATACATTGCCTGACTCAAAAATCCACCGTGTGATCGATTTGGTCTCATGAATTCAACCCAGCAGACTGTGGAGAAAAATAAAAATGAATATGGTGGTTAAAAAAGAAATGCAATCAACAGGGGAGATTTGCCACTCTCTCCCTCATGGGAGCCTCATTTTTATTATTATACCCTTTTAAAACAAGTTGGATATCTTCAAAGGCAAGATCAGTTTTATACAGTTTTCACTGGCCCAGCCTCCCACCCTCCTCCTGTTCCTCTTTCTCTTTTTGTCTTGGGCTGATTCCCCAAATCCAGATGGGGGAGTAGGCCTGCTGCCTGTCCCTCCTGCTGCTGTGTATGGAAATAGAGACAGGGAGCTCCTCCCTAACAGTGAAAAAAGTAGAGTAGGATTGACATTAAACTGGGTTGGAAGCACCATTAGCATTTCAACCAGGGGAGCTGAGAAACCTGCTCTGATCTGTGGAGGGAATGTTAATCATTTCACAATAAGAGCAAGCTGCTCATTTGCATTTAGTTCCTTTTTTTTCCCCACAAATTACTACTCCCAAACTACGAAATATGAGCAGTAAGTAACATTAAAATCACAACCTGGGTAAAGTAGATGGGATGAGGTGCCGAGGCAATATTGATTGACTCCAAGTATCAATAAGTTCTGTTTTCCTTATTTGCCGTAAGCATCAAGGCATTAGTGCTTATTGCCTTCAAATTTACAGCCCTTTATTTACTATTTATTCACAGTTTACAGTTTGCCTCAGACAAGCTGGTCTACTTGTATTTCACATCATTATTTTTCTACAGATTTAAAGAAAAAAACAGAAAAACAGCATTTCTTCTTCTTTCGTATAATAGTGTTGATGGAGTGCCTTATAAGGATGCTTACTTCCACTGGCACTGAATAAAATGAGTTTGGTTGCTGCTGTAAGGAAGGCCATTAATGTTCTGCTTTTTATTAGGAACCACTGCAACTTTTGAGTGCCAAGATTAAAAGATGAAAAGATTAGGTCCCACAAAAAACATACATGTCCATTCAGCAGGCAGGCAGTACAGCAAGAAATATCCCACTGTAATGACACCTTACACTTCCACAAAAAAACAGGTATTTTGGTCTCCATCTTTTCATTCTGTCTTTCTTCTTCAGTCGCTTTTACGCTTTTGTCTCCCTCCCTCCCTCCCTCTGTCTTTTTCGCGCTCTCTCCCTCTCAATCTCTGCTTTGATGTCTCAGGCTCATTGTGCTGAGAAGAGTGGAAGCAATGCGAGTGTACTGCTGGCACTGAATAGCAGAGATGGCGCATGAGATGACAAAGCCTTCTTTTTCTTGTTTGCTCACTTCCCCAGTATCTACCCTTAAAGCATTCATTACCTTAAAATTATTATGTTCTGAATGAAAAGAATGAGAAGAGAAAACAGATAAAAATGGGGATACTATATGAGAAGTGGGAACAACACAGAAAAGAAAGTCAGAATAAAATGAATAGGAGGGGGAAAAAAGAAAAACGGTAAATCATAAAGCTGTATGTGTCCCAATGTGTGTGTGTTTGTTAAATATGTGAGATGTTATGTAGCTCAGCTGGGTCTACTAGACCATTCAGGTTTGTTTGAATTTAGGCCCCCGGCTTTTTAAGCAGGAACATATTTATCATCCATGCTAAAATAAATAGCTCCACTTTCTTCACATCCACGCATAGAACAGTTTGATGACAGAATGGCTGAATTTATTGAGGTTTCCCTCACATCACCTGTAGGCACAGGAGCAGGCAGCAAATACCAACAGCCAAATAACCTCGTTATTGCCTTGCGCCTGTGCCGTAAAGAAGGTGGCAGATGGATGTTTTGTCCAACTCGACATCCATTTTGTTCTCAAGGCTTAAGGCTGTTTTCTATAATTTTTATAGGCTAGAGCAAATGATGACATTTTTCTAAAACACACTCTTGTTGTGGGTGCATGTCTGTATTAGGACCACCATTATATAAAAGTATTAATTGTCAAGGGAAGTTATTTGGTGATTTATTATGTCACTGCTGCATAATTAAAATTCTATTCAAGTATGACTAGCATTTTTTATAATACTTTAACCTTTCATTTCCATATTCATGCTTCTTGCTGCAAATACATAAGGAAGGTTTATTACAATGTGAAGCATCTAAACCCTGATTTTATCTGTGACTACAGCAAACTTGACATTTCAAATTATTGAGAAAATAACCACATACAGCAGTCTGTTTGGTAAATGAACTTGGGAATGTGTTTTTTGTGTCATGCTGACTCATAGGAGTTTGCGTGGGAAACTTGGTTAACCTCACATTGACTGTGTATCTTATGTGTTCACTAATCTGCATTCTGATTTACTGTAATACAAACCAAAGTGTGTTGCAGAGTAGCAGGGTGGTGACCTTGGGAATGAATTTTGAGGTTTGTTGTTTCTTAACCAACTCAACACTACCATTTTACAGAATCCACAGTAATCCAGCTATAGAATAAACTGTCTTTGATGGTAGATAAAGTCTTTCCCTTTCAGAATAGAGTTTTGTTGTAGTGTTGCTTGCAGGAGAGTTATCAGTGTTCGGCCTCCCACTCAGTTGTTCTGCGTGTGTTCAAAGAGAAGGAGATGAAGGAAGAACAAAAATATATTATAAAAAGAATGCATATTTAAGTAAAAGTGGCAACTATGTAACCATTCATTGTTTTCTGATGATCATCAAAGCTAGGAAATTACCCAGTATTTGTTTTTTAGATACAGTACTGTGCAAAAGTCTTGAGCCACCACTCACTTCTTTCTTTTTTGCTTCCAAGGAGCCACACTGGACTATTATTTGTACTTGACCATTTTCAGCAGTTTTTGTTTTTGTTAAGCGACTTAACACTGACCTATGAATCATTCAAGCATAAAAAAGGGACCTAACTCAAGGGATGAACCAGTGTTGTGCCTACACATAACAGACAACTTACCAAAACAACTGTTTTAAATTGTATATTTAGGCACTTTGTTACTAGCAGCCTGTTGCAAAAACACGAAAAGTGCCAAAGATAACACAATCTGACAGGCATAAAATAGTATTTTTCAACAAGTTGATTCCAAGAGAGTTATTAGCCAAAAACCTGGCACATCTCAGCATGGTATGCAATGTGTCTTTAAAAAATTTTGAGGAAGCTGGACAAGTGGGGGACAAAAAAAAAGAAGTGGCAGGCTGAAAAAATTGTCTACAGCAAATGAAAAGTATCTGAAAGTCATGTCCATAAGAAATAGGAAAAAAATCCAGCAAAGACCTGACACAGGACCTGAGAGATGCATCTGGCCCTTTAATTGATCCATCTACTGTAGAGCTTTGAATGTCCTTGAAGAAGCCTGGAGAACTATTCCTGAAGACTACTTAAAGAAATGATAAAGCTTGTCTAAGAGAGTTCAGGCTGTGCTGAAGAATAAAGGTGGTCATACCAAATATTGACTCTCAACCTTTTCCATATATGTTTACACATGTTTCAATAAATTGCTGCACCTATTTCACATTTTCCTAGCAAAATATAAAGGAATGAGGGGTGGCTCAAGATTTTTGTATAATAATCATGAAAACTGGTATGCCTGTATTGTGACCTTAATCATTACTCATACTTGCAGTATGTGGTTCTGCATCTTTTAGCATGCAAGTATTCTATTTTTTTTTCTTTGTACATTGTTACCTTTAGGGTTGTTGCATACTGCAGTATTTTGTCATGTCTCTGCATTGTTTAAGGTAAAGCAGGCATGCTGTGAGGTGAAAGAGGGACAGATTGGCACATTAGCATTAGTCAGCTGGGGGACACACCTCCAAGGCAAAAACAGAGATGTGTTCATATGCATTTGTTGACGGTGTTGCATAATTATGCTGCTGATCGTGAAACATCTTTTAAGTCCCACTGGCGTGTGTGTGATGTCAGTTTGAAATGCTGAGGCTCACCTGTGTGTAAGTAATTTACAGTTTCTCCTTTAGAGAGCTCTCCCTGCATTCTCACATGCTCTCTCTCCCTCTCTTTGTGTGGGATTATTATGTGTGTCACTCCAGCCCCCATTGCCCTCAAAGAAAACTACACACAATTTTACCTCTTTCCAGCTCAGTGACTCTGCTTTAACTCACCTGTGGTTCCCCTTTAACCACTTTCCTCGTTGTTGCAGTGACACTCCTGAGCCCTGCCAGCTCTAAGACCCATCTCACCCTCTACAGGGAGCACACCACTATTACTAATTCTCCAACACTGTCTTCTGTTATCTGTGAAAGACTCTTTACTGGTATTATAAACCACTACTTATTTGCTGATACATACCCAGGCATTTATTTTAACACCTATCTATTCCTGCTAGTCTGTCACCTCACTAGTTCTTCTTGTTTTTTCTTCTTCTGCTTCTATTTCTCTACATTTTATCTCTCCCTCCTTCTTTGTTCGTCTCCTTTCTTCCCAGTAGACTTTCATCTAACTAAATCCTGTTAAAGTCAATGTGAAGAGCTTCCTTCAGTTTCATGCCTGCTAGTTAAATCCTGCAGGTGCCCAGGCACTGTTTCTCATCCCTATATGGAGATGTCTGAACCCGTGTCCAGTGTGCTTCACATGTATGCAGTCAAAGAAAGGAAGAGGCTCAGGTCCAAGCCAGGTGAGCCAGAGAAATTTGTTCTGAAAAGCACATCATCCTTTCCTCAGAGGAAAGAAGGAAAAGAGCTGTGTGTTACAGGGCTGTTTCCTTAGGGTGTTACAACACATGTTTGTGATGGAAATCGCACAGCTCTTCTTTCACTGTTAAGAAATGCAAATAGGTGCAAATAAATGCTTGTATTGTGGCACCCCACATCATACAGACATTGGCACACACATGTACACCTCCAGGGAGCCAAACAACTTTTCATCACGACAGTCACCTGCGATGTTAGAGTCCCATGCTGTGTTATTTTAGAAAGAAAGAAATCACCTTTCCGCTTGGAGCCGAAGGCCTTTGGGAGATTCTGGTCCCCTGTGTTATAAACACAAGCAATGCAAGCTAGTGAGAAAAGGAGAGAAAGAAGAAAACAAGCTACCTTGGTAATGGGGTTTATTCCCAGTGTGCAGAGTATTACACAAGTACTAAATAGGGGGCCAGCTATAAAGGGACACATACTTAGTCCAGTCAACACACTGGGGCTGCTATATTGAGGCCAAGCCACAGGAAGAGTGAGCATTGCTTGAGACAGGCAGACAGTTTGTGCATTCTGAGGGAGCGGTGGCTCTCTGCTTGATGCATTTCTTTTTTTTTCCAGTTATCGGTTGCAGGCCATTGTATTGGTTTGCCATCATGTGAGAAAGCCTCCATCTCATATTATGTTTTTTCTGCAGATTTGCTTATACTGCATTTAAGTCCTGTAGTGATAGATGTAGTGTTAGGTTTTCTGTACCTCTTGGGTACCTTTGAGGACCTTTTTCACTCCAGTCCATTTAAAATCAATGCAAGCAATGTGGGAAGCTTGTATTATAGGCTAACCTCAGAGTGCACTTACCCTGGCGTTAGTCCTTGAAATGTATTTACCTTTTTTTCCCCATTTGAACATATAGTTTTTGAATGTGTGTGCGTATAAATTTCAAGGCTTTCCATTCTAAGCTACAGAGATATAGGGGAAAAGTTCAGTACCCCATTGTGTAGCTTTATATAACACACATGTACAGGCTGATAGAGCGTGGGTGAACCCACTTGATGAGACCTTTCCTCATGGCAATATTTTGAGTTCAGGTTTTGATTGGTCTTGCACATTTTTGAACATAATGTCAAAAGTCAGGAAGCAGCAAATTCACTTTTATTATGTGTGTTTTCACCACATTTATCTCTTTCTCATATTTTTAATGAGCACACCTGTGAAACCAAATGATTATATGTTAGCCACAGCAGCTGTTGTTTACAAGTGTTGATTGGAAGAGACATGGTATGGCATATGGATTCATGAAAAGTCTGTTTCTGTTTATATGTGAACATATATATTTTTTTATTTGTATGAATTAATAATACCAATGTTGGCAGAGGTCACTTTCCTGTGCTCCTGTGTATCTGTGCTGCAGTTGTAACATGAGGGGATCATAGATGGCGTCTTATATCTGTTCTCAGTGTATTGAATGAAGCAGTAGATTTAAAGACGCTTTCACTCTGCTCACTTTTATGTAACTGTTCTGCTTTTGTTGCCTTCCAAATTGTTGGAGCTCTTTTAGGCATAACTAATACAAAACCGAATGCTTGAAGAATAACCACCGTAACTATTTTTTCTTCACTTACTCTATATAATGGTGACATCTTTTTACTTGTGATTCACTTGCCAGCACTCATCAAATCAACATTTTGACAGTAGAGTTTTTGATCTTAACCAGAACCACGGCAGTCTAAAAAATTGTGGTATACCTTATAAGCACACTATGTCAGCAGGACTTGACCCATTTGGACCTGAGCCTGAATTACAAACATACATCCTCTTTGGGCACAGTGATGCTGGTCTGTCTGTGTGGTTTGACCCTCCTCTCCACCTGGGTTTGATGTGGGTCGAATGCTTACCGGCTTTGGTCATTTGCCGTTGCTGTCTGGAATGGCAGTAGTCTTAACTTTTAAATGTCATTTACCCACTGGCTGGAGAAAGTGTGGGAGAGAGGGAGTGATAAAGAGCAGGGGAGAGAGGGAAATGTTGCACATCTTGGCGCTGAAGAGAAAGGGAGGAAAGAGGTGAAACGGAAACTTAACTTTTTCCTGGATGTACAGTGCTTAACAAATTTATTAGACTACCACCCAGTGTAAGGGTTATGCCACAGCTGTCCTAAATTAACAGTACTGGTAATTACCAAAATCATTTTCTGTGTTTCTGTAATGGTTAATCCACCAGTGTGCTCAAGCTCTTTCATCAAAATATTTTTAATGCTAAAATATAATTATTGTTGTTATCCATGAATTTTTGAATTTACTGTTTTATTTAAAAAAAAGCTGAAAAAAATAGTAATGCACATTATTATTTTGTGATTAAGATTCCAAATTACAGTTATTTACTTGCATTCCTGAACAGAACAATTAGTTTTAGTGGTTGAATGTTATGCTTGATTAATTTCTGACTTCTCAGAAGTCCAGTGTGCCGGCTCAAATTTGGGTATAAAAAGGTGAATTCAGTTTGAAATTCCTCACTCCTGTTCAAAAAGGTAAAACATCAAGAACTCACTGAAAAAGAAAGAGCCCGCATTAAAGCACTTCGTGATGCTGGATGATCTTTCTTGTTTTTATGACAGGTGGTTTAATAAATTTATTAAGCACTATAATTCTGTGTAATTATTAGGCTTAACTGTGAAATGTAAAGCACTATACTCTTTAAGCAAGGGTACTTTACAGCTGTTTCATGAGTGGCTTTAATGCAGGTGAGTGAAATAGACCTGGGTCATACACAAGCTGGCTGTCTGAAAGTGGTATTAAACAAGTTGAATGTTGAAACAGGTCAATTAGATGTGAGTTGACAATGAAACGTGTTCACTGTGTTATTCTTCCCCACTGAAAAGTATACATATCTGTCCTGTTGACTAACTCACAGACCAAAAAGTCAAATATATGCAGCTATCGTGAATCGGCGCAAAAATATCCTTTTCACCCAAAAAGGGATGATTATGCCATAAGTGAAGAACAAACAGGGTTTTCAGACTAAATGCTGTATATCCTTTCTCTTATTCCTCTGCTCAAGGTTAATTTGTGGAATTGAAGGGACTGTCCAGAGATGTACAATGGAACTGATGACTTGTCAGATTAATTTGCCCTTCAGGGAACTAATACCTTGTCGGTCGTCTTCTCCACTTGATCTGCGTTGGAATGGCACAGCATGCTTTTAAAGACTCATGTCATTTTCCACAGCACCATCAACAGACAGCACTATTACTTAACCATCATGTATGCATAAAGACCATGGATCACTAATGTATTCACCTCATCTCTTGGCACCAATTTGTCCCCTGTTGAGACACACACACACACAAGCTCACACACACGCACACAGAGACAAAGAGAGAGACCGGTCCCATGGGTATGTCTGATTGAGCTTTCTCCTGTCTGCCATTCCTCATCCAAGGGAAATCAATAGAGGATCTGGGATTGGAGCTTGGGCTAATTGAGCTCTGCTCTCTCTGTTCTCTTATTGCTGCCAGGAGCATTTTGTCATCACAGCACCTGGTTCACACCACGGGGCCAGGGGGAGCCAGTCAGTGATCAGATAGGGCCTTTGGATGCCACAGGGAGGTGAGCCGCTTGTGATTGAGCAACCTTGTGAAGTCAAGCACTCAGAGGAAGGGCATAGCAAAGACGGTCTTCAGTTATTTTCATTTGCTTCTTTAAAAGCTACTTTAAGTCTACTCCTCTTCACCTAATGATAAAGGAAGTAGAAATATATTTTTAGTTTTATGAAGTTGAATCATTAAAGCAGTGATTATCACTTTGGGTTCCATGCCACTGTTTTTGCTTTTTTAGTTGCCGCTCAGGCAGATCCTTGTTAGAACTGCATATTGGTCATTGCATCTATTTGCATGTATTTTACATCCCACTACTAACTACAAGACATCCAGAGAATAAATTAAAATAAGCCGTTGTCTTGGCAGTTTTAACCCCTGATTCTTTTTAGACCTAAATACTATAACTTAAGAGCAGCAGTTTTGCTGTGTTTACTCTCCACACATGGTTTTGACATAGTCATGGATCAGTCACCCACGATAATGCCTCATATTAAATGTGGCATGATGTTGCTAGCCAGCGTTCTCCTCTTCTGAGTGTTGAGTAAATGGAGATTTCTTCCATCCAAACCATCTGCTGTCATCGGTCCACCCTTTGCCACCATTCCAGTTCCCCATCCTTCCATCTGTCCATGTTCCAAGACTTGAGGGAGTATGACCATCACAGATTTTGCTTTAGGCAGTGTTGAGAGACATTGCCGCAGAAATGTGACTCCCTCATTTCATGCTCCTCTGGCGCTTATGTGTGCACACCAGGGGGGGAAATTATATGAGGCCACTCAAACACCCAGTTGATGAGATCATTCGTGATCTCTGAGCCACGTACTGACACCACAAACATTGTACCCTCTCCTGCTCTCTTGCTGTCAATGTGGATGGGTTTTTTTTGTTTTGTTTTGTTTTTTTTTAATGTGCCCTGTTGTTCATTGATGCACAGGTTAATTTCACTGAAAGCTGTTGAAAGTTGTAGGAAAGAATTAAATATGGTGGCTGATAAGCAAACAGCACGTCAAAGCCTTCTCTCTTTGGTTTGAGGTGATCAAATGCACCTCATATTATTATAGGATGATTCACTATAAGACGCGTCACTCATCACTCCAGGAGATACATATACTTTAGAATAGCACTAATGGTGTAATACTAACACATATTTGCAGATGCTTCTTTAAATAAACTCTGAAATTTCCTTCTGTTTAAAATTTTTACTCCCAGAGGCTCATATGTTATAGGATTGTGCAACTGAAAATAGGAGACTGTATGAAGATGGCTGTAATATCTTAACACATTTTTGTTCAGCCCTTTGAATGAAAGCTAAGATTCTGCACTTTAAGCACTTCTTAATCATAAAATTGAAACTTGAATATGTTTTGGTATGCAGTTGAAGTAGCACAAATTGTGTCAGTGTCCAAAAGTGTGAGGACCTAACTCTCTTTTCTGGTCATGCTTCTGTGATGGACTTTCACTGCGGGTGCAGCTCAATACTAAAACTGCATGAAACATCAGTGCTTAGGTTAATATAGAAATTAAATCACTATTGGTGTTATTTTTCAAACAGATCTAAGGTTATATGAGGCTTTTTAAGAATACATTGGGTTAATTCTCATGTTGTCGTGATGTTTATCTGAGCATATTTATTATTTGCACCAGTGTTTTATCTGTGTATGCATCCAGCTGTTTTCTTAGTCCTGCCTGTACATTCTTGGGCATAGCTCTGTAAAGCTTGTGTTTACTCTAACAAGGCCCTAGGCTCTGAACAACTCACATTAACATTCTGATTTTAGTCAGACTCGGCTCTAAAAACCAGCAGCCCTCCTGCCCTCTCTCTTGTTGAAGCCCCCTGGGCATTGGCAGGGTCAAGGGTTGAGACACTGTCTCCATTCCTCCAGCTCCTTTGTGCCATCCACCTCCATAACATCCTCAGAATGGCACTTGCAAGGACATTTGTTTTAGCATCTTTGTCCCCATTTAAAATAGGTGAAAGTAGGATTTATTTTTTATTTACAGTAACACTTCATGCATGCTATTTCAAAAGACAGCCAGCAAATACCAAAATTCTAAAAATCCCAGAGCATTTGCTCTTAAAATACGGTGTCTTTCTACAGATGCTTTAGTTCAGTAAACCATTCCTGAATACACTATCTGTTTAGATGTCCTGTCTCTTCTCCGTGCCCCTCCTCCCCACTCGTCATGTTTCAGGTATTTGCTGCTTTGTATGGCGAGACATGCCGGCAGCAGTACAGCGAGAGATTATTGTCACTGTAATTGGCTTTTCCAGGCCTGATTTGATACAAGCCTCTTGTCTGATCCACACACTTCTTTATTATCAAGCGTAATGGAAAGACGATGAGGCTCACATAAAACGCTTGCCTCGTCATATCTCCAGAGAAATCGCCTCTTGTGTTTTGTTTCCATGCTCCGGGTCAGGATAGATGGCGGTATATCTTCGTGAAGACTGAATACCCACAGAAACACACACATACTAGCATTAGACATACTGTATCTGCAGACATGAGAATGGAAATGGTCTTAAGAAAATAAACACTGTACTTGAAAATGAACAGAATGCTAATATATTAATTGTCTGAAGTTAAAGTTTATACAATGCTGGACATGGATAATACTTTTTTTATGCCAGTGCCATAATCAATTCTGCTGGTTCTGGACTAGGTCTCATTCTTTATCAGTGCCCTTATTAGTTATGCCCACACAGGTTCTCAGCACCAACACAACCATTTTTTTTTTTATTTTTTTTTTTTATTTCTGAGCCTGACTCTGGAATGCGTTTGAAGTCATTGTTTTGGTTGTGCAGCTGTTAGAAAAACATCAGCCTCACTGACAAAAGGAACTGAGTTTCGAGGAATATGATTTTGATGGATCATTTGGAACGGGTTCTCGAGTTCCATCCTTATTCAGAACCACTGGATGGTGCATGACAGCAACAGCATCTCAGGCCTATGCAAAAAGGGCCACAGTGACCTCTCCCTTTGCTTTTAGTTTACAACCCCAATGACTGTGTATCATTGTTGGGCATGATACACTACAGCCATAGCCATTTTCTAACAGGACATACATTCAGTGAAGTGGAGAGCTGAGGAGAGCAGTACAGCCTTTCAAAGAGATGAAATCAAACAAGTGCACATAAATTGGATAAATAACTGGGTATGTGCATAATGGTAATTGTTGGGCTGATAAAGATGTTTTTACTATTTGCTCAATACCCTGTGGTTTTATTACACTCCAATCCTGTAGCTGGACTGCCTATCACATCTTTACTCTGCTATAATGTTTACATGGCAAATTGTTCTTTGCTGCTTTATTAATGTTTAAATCACATATATTGAACCTTTAATTGCTATTTAGCCATTACATATTACATTTCCCTTATCCAGATCTTATTGTCCCTGCATTCCTGATAAGTGACAGCTGGTTGGAAGAATTTGCTATCAGATTGTATGATCCAGTTCAATTCCTAGTACTCTGTCCAAGCTGACATGACTGTCTGCTGCTGTGGCAGTCTGCCTTGTTCATCAAGCAGCAGAGGCAATGTTGAACGCAGCTCTCTTCCATTATTATCTCAGTCAGTATCTTCTACTGCCAGAGGAAGATACAGATGGACAAGAGATTTGCACGGGGAAAATGGAAAAGTACTGTAAAGGCAGGGAAAAGGATCCGTGTAAGCATTTGTAGATCTTTTACTTATTTCTTTGAAATAAAAACACAACATGATTCCAATTTAATTTCTGTATTTTGTGCTTGTGGTTTAAGCATGCAATTATCGCCTGGTGAAGTCTACTGCCAGCTAGGGTTTAATTTATTACAAAAAAAAAAAATTGCTAGTGGAAAATTATGTAACTGTCTTATAATGTTCAGGTGACAGATGAAATTAGACTTCTTTCTCTTGATAACATCTATTGGTCTAGATTTAGTCTAAACAACACCACATTCACACATTTTTAACACTGATTCTACATTTTTATAGAGTTTCCTCCATGTCCCTGCTAGTTCACACATTTGTTCAAGTCCCATCTTGATGCCTCAAACTGAACATTTTTGCCATTGTCGTCATAGTATTTTCAAACTGGATGTGAGGAGCAAGAACTGACTGAGAAATCAAGGATACTGCATGCTCATACAGAAGTGACTTTTCAGTGACAAGGAAGGCCTGGCCCAAAATGTAGCCTGCTTTATCATTTAATATTAGTGTTAGAGATCGGTGATGCATTGATTTTTTGTTTTTTTTGGGGGGGTTTTTTTGGTTTTTTTTAGACATATATCAATATATTTTTCAGATATAGATTTAAAAATATTGTTTATGTTGATACAGTATACCAGTATAGTTTGATGCTGTGCTACATTCTTCAGATAAGCCCTGCAAGCGTATATATCTCCTCTCTCTTTTTTTATAACCTGCCCACATAACCTCTCACATCCAAGATGGTGAAGAAGAGAACCAGCTGTTTCCTTACTGTCTAATATATCCCCAGTGATTACAGTTAGGTCCATAAGTTTTTGGAAAAGTTTAGCATCTGTACACCACCACAGTGGATTTTAAATCAAACATTCAAGGTGTAATTGAAGTGCAGCCTTTCACGTTTAATTCAGGAAGTTTAACAAACGTAATGCTTTTATTGTTTCGGAATAATAGCCATTTTTATACATAGTCCAACATTTTCAGCAGCTCAAAAGTAATGGGACAGTTTACTGATGAGCAGGTTCATGGTCAGGTGAGGCCTGTTTCCTTGTTATTCCATGACAAATTAAGCAGATAAAATATCTGGGGTGGATTCTGTTTATTGATGATGTGACTGCTGATAGAAGTAGCAGGATGAATTCTGAAGTGTTTCCAAATGCTACAAAACTAATTGGACAGCACTTCACAGTGCAAATGGATAATGACCGAAAGCATTATCAAAAGCAACCCAAGAGTTGCTTAGAGGGTGACTATGTTTCAAAATGGCTGTAAATCCTAAACAGGTAATGCAATACTTTTGTTAAACCCCTTGAATGAAAGTCTGCACTTCAGTAATGTAATAATTGATTTAATTGATTTTAAATCCACTGTGGTGGTGTACAGAGGCAAAACTTTTTTCTTCCCCCCCAAATCATGTTTTTTGTAGTGTGCTTATTTCCTCACCTACAACAGCTATGTCATTTTAACAGCCATATGATACTCATTGTTTTTTTTATGGTAGCAAGCATAGGGATAGTTGAAATTATGTGTAGAGGATCACTGGCAGAGAATGAGTAAAAGAGAGTCGGACTGAAAAGAGCAATAAAGAAAGGAAAGCGAGAGTGCAGAAGATGAGAAAAAAGGGAGGGAATGTGTATGTAGTGTGTAGAGAGTGGTAAAATGGGTGGAGGAGTGGGGCTGGGAGGGGAGTTCTAGCAGTGATTACATTGTCCATCAGGCCACAGGACGGCCTGCATCAGCCCAGAGGATTGATGTTTGACAGAATAATTAGAAAACTGTCTCAGCCTGTAATCACTGGAGCTCATCTTGCCGAAGAAGACTTCCATTCGCTTTCTGCCACACATGCACACACAAACACACACACACAGGCTAGTGGGAGCCATCTGTGGTTGACTGGTATATGGGACAGTGGGTTGATAGAGTGGTAAGATGGGAGTGTTCCTGTTTATTCTTAAGAAACTGAAAGACTTTATCTGCAGCGGTGGGGACAGGAGGCAAGCGTGGCACCTCAGTCACTGGTTCACTGACGGCAGGAGTGGGGAATGCGCTGGTGATTTTTAAAGGTGCCGGCGGTAGGATTTATGGAGGGGAAAAAAATGAATTAAATGGAGTTTTACTACAGTGGGTGGCAGAACGAATGAGATGTGGGACCAAAGACCCTGCTTTGACTCTTTCATTGCTAGTGTGTGTACTATAGGAGTGAATAGACCTGGAATGCGAGTCAAAGTGGACCACATAGAATATTTGCAGCCACTAGCCTATAGCGAACAGTGGCATGCATCGCTGCAGTGAATAACCCTTAATATCCATCACGCACATTTCATAGTTCTGCTTTGACACAGCAATGAAAATACTTTCTTTGCTGTAGTGGATGGTAACTGAAAACTAACCAGGCCCTAACTGTATTTCCTTAAAATCATAGCTTTACTTTTGTTAATCTAGTGTTTGTAATACCAGCAGGGTGCATTATAGCTTACAGGTTGTAAACTATAATGATTAACATTTATATTTAAATAAACACACCAGTGTGAGATGGAATAATTACATACAGTGAACCAAACTGAGTCAGTGGGAAAAGTATTGAACAAGCACTGGCACCACAAAGACAATTTAAGTAGCTGATCTGGAACTTTCAATCCTCACATAATTTTTTAAAATGGGGCAGCCCAGTTGTTATCAAATTAAAGCTGTTAAAATTTCAGCTTTTGTTCATTTAAACCTAAAAGATGATGATATTAACATTCTGATTAATAGATATTAATAGATTCTCTTGAATGTTTGATTGAATACTTGTTGCTATGCTTGCAAGCTTGTATGTCTGTTTATAGCTTGTCTGGAAGAATTAGTCAGCCCATCATGTTAATAATCAATTCATGGTAACATGGCTAAAACATAATTTTCCAGGGCTGTCGCCGATTCAACATATAGTTGCATATATATATATATATATATATATATATATGTGAAGTCTTACCCTTGTCTTGAAACATAGGGGAATGTGTCAGATGTTGTGGAGCCTGTCCCTGCTGATTTTGGGCGAGGGACAGGGTACACTCAAGTTGCTAGTCCATCACAGGGCTAACACAGACAGATGGACAACCACATACTCACATGCTACTACAACCTCGAATTCATTGTGAGGCCAATACTGCACTGCAGGAAGCGAGACAGAGTGGCAGGTCAGGGGTTCAACCTACAGCAAGATAATAACCCAAAACATTAAAACAAAAGAACGAGATGTTAGTCTTGAAATAATGGAAGAGCAGCACAGTGCCCAGATTTAAACCCACTGAGTTTGTTTGGGATAAACTGGAGAGAAGAGTGAAAGCAAAGCAACCTGCAAGAAAGCATATTGACATTAACTTTACAAACAATGCTTATTTTCCATTTTAGAAAGAATGCCACAAGTGTATATTAATAATGATGCATTTTTATTAGCCCACTTCTTGACAGGTGTGTAATTCTAAATTTAGTTCCAACTTGTGAATGTGTTGATCATGTCTTGGTTTTAGATATTTTAAAAATTGGTACACATGATTTTACTATGCTGCAATGTTTAGAAAAATAAGTGATAAGATAAGATACTTATTTTTTGCAGGACTAACCTCATTGTAGCAGGTTTTGCAAAGTCTTTTATTATCAGCCTAATTAGGAACATCTCTTAGATGTCCAGAAGAAATCAGGAAAAGGCAATATCACTGAGGTCTTTATTAGGATACTGACATTAGCTTGCACTTGAAGTTCAAAGGTCACATTTTATGTCCTCGTTATATGGCCTTTCTGACATTGAGCAAGCCCCTTGACAAGACCTCCATTGATCTGGAATCTACTCGGCATCTTCCTTTTCTCCTGAGGGTTTTATTGGTTTCTCTGATCCCTTTAATACCTGAGCAAACCCTTAATGACTAATTGATATGCTGCACTGTTCTCCTGAGCTCCATCAAAAGTCTGCAGGGCAAAATGTCAGCCATAAAGCCATTGGTTGCCCCCTCCCTCCCTCTAAGACAACGAAAAATCCGTTGCATTTGCATATGTGAACAGGCTATTTCACTTTTTGATGAGACTTAAGGACATGGGAAATTTTTATGTAAGAGCTCTCACTTCAGAAGAGTAAGAAGCATGGGCTGGGGTTGCTAACATGTGCAATCAGTGTGTGTATCCCTGTCTGTCTTCTTGAAAATTAAACCCTGATTGTGCCCATCTGTTTTGACCAGGTTTGGATGTTTCTGGCAATTTAGCACCCACTTTCACAGACGTTGCTGCATCCACAGGGGTTGGGAAGGAGAGAAAGCTGGAATAGAGAGCAAATTGGGTCTATTCTATCAATTTCTGAATTACTCATTTAGCTGGGGCTGAGCGCCGTAGAGAAATCGTCATCTCGATTCATTAGCTGCCATGATTTGGTCATTGACAAGAATGAAAAATGAATAAGTGGATCTGTAGAAAGGAGTTCTATACTGTATGTACAGGCTTGTTTTTCACTACGCTCCTCTTCTGATTTTGGTTTTTATGTCTCTTTCACTTCACTTTATAATATCTCTTTCACTTCAGTGTATCTAGCATACTGTTCCTGTCCCTCTAAGTATGTTTTTCTTCTCTCTTTTCCTGGCCATAAGGGATGTAACATGCCATCCCTTTGTTACATGTAGCTGATTTTACATGGTGAAATCTCACTCTACACCATATTCATCTGCCCCTTGCTTAATTGGCTGCCCTTCCATTCTCTCACAGCTTTAAGGAGCCCCTAAGGTACTGTTTATTCTCATGTATTCTTAGAAAGCTTGAGCTGCAGTGGTGTAGTACTCTGTAAGATGCATTAAGGTGAAAACTGTAGTTGCGGTGTCACGTAATTGTGAGGGGGAGGAATGTGAAGTCTTACCCTTCTCTGTCATCTTACCTGAGAGCAATTATTCCACTCCACACAAGTTGTTGTTTTATATGCTTCACATAAGCTGTGCAGTCTTGGAAATTATTACAGCAAAATCAGGCTTTCAGCTTTTTAACCTCATTTATGGTCACGCTAGTCTTCTTCTTTCACCGTGTGTGTGTGTGTGTGTGTGTGCAGGCCTCTCCCTACACACACACACACACACACACACACACACACACACACACACACACACACACACACACACACACAGCGGAGCAGGGCAGAGCAGTCAATCTAGAGGATTCGCTAGTAACAGAAGCAACTTATAGCCAAAATATGAGAACCCCTCCAAATTACTTCAAACTCGTCACAAGTTCCTTGGATCCCCCACAATACACCCTTGATCTGCAAAGTATATCAGAAGGAGCAAAAAACACAAATCTATACAGATTTATAACCTTGTGCTTACTCAAGTAGAATTACAAGGAAATCCCTATTACCTGTTGAGCACATTTGGTCAAACTACCTTCAGGTAGCTGCTGTTTACACTAATATTTACTTATAAACTCTTCTGCTGTGTTACCTTTAGTGGAATGCAGTTCGCTAGATATGAGTTGGAGGGCCTGCACATTCAGACATGTAAATGGTGGGGAGGTGACAAAAGATGAGAGTTTGGGTGATGATTTGCCTTGCAAAGCACACCCATCTGCCCTTTCGATGGCTCATTGGCTCCCAAGATCAGGTGCTATCTGAACTGGAATCATTTGGATAATTGACCTTCTGTGTGCATACATTAGAATAAATTAATTCTGATTGGCCGTGCAGCATTAGGAACAAAGCGGGAAATGTTGGCTCTTTTATATTCAACTGCTGGTTTGTTGTACCCAGTCTCTTAGGTGATTATGTATGCCATTCCCCAAACTATTATGCATTTCTTCAATTTAATAAAATAGTTCTTGCTCTGAGCAGAGTAGAGCACAGTACAGCTAGACACAAACCCATACTCAACTTTTTAAAGCTTTAATCTAATTTAGCAAAAAAGTATCCAATCAGAAGGATGTGGGTGCACTCATGCCAATTTCTATGCATATTTCAGGTGTGTAGGTCAATAATATATTAATCTGTGTGTTTGTGTTCATGCAAACATGTTGAAGCAGAATATCCATGTTTTCCTCATGTGGTTACTTGTCTTTCCAGTTTTGTTTTGTTTTGTTTTTTTTTTTTTATCTCCACAAATGACCTTTCTGTTCCAGTGAAAGTGCTTATACTGTGTGTGTCTACACCACGCCTGTGCAGCTTTGTATGTGTCATTGCTGCGTGATGGACAGCCATTAACCCTTGGTGAAAGGGTTGAGGAATATTTATGTCTGCCTGTCAGCAGTAGCACGACACCCTCCGGGGATGAATAATATGCCTGCCCTACACTGGCTCCAATTGTTGAGTGTAATTCACAGCAAAATGGTTTGAGTGTGCATGTTGGTGTGCCTGCTGATAGGTTTACAGTGTATACATGTGCGTGTGTGGGTTCAGGGTCTCTCTGATACCCTGAGGTGAGCAGCAGGAGATGAGTTCTACATCCCTCACTGACATCTGACAAACCTTCCGCTCACCACAGAGGTCAGTCTCTCCTCACTCTGTGTCATGCATGGCATCTCTATTGCCTTGTATCTGTTCTCTTTCCTTTTCTTCTTCCTATGTAACCTTCACTATGCGCAAATGTATAAGAGCTACAATCCAGGTCATGTCAAAATTATAATTAGAATGTCATGTAAGATGAAAGGCTGTACAGAGATCCTGAAACCTCTGTACAGCCTCTGGAAGAATTTGTTTGCATTTTGTATGCTACTGTATAGATAATGGAATAGAATTTGTATAACCTTAAAATGGAAATTAAAACTACATTATATTACATTACGTTAAAAATGCAGCTATTACTTAATTGACCTACATTGTTAACTAATACTATCCAATTCCTTAATTTTACTGTTATCAAATGGCAATCTCATGTCTACCATTGTTTCTAAATTCTAACATTTTTCCTCATAATTTTACAGTTTGATGTATTTACATAGATGTCTCTAAAAATTCCCCCAAAAACCTTGTTGTTAAAAAAGTCATTTGGATCCCCTTCACTCACCATGTACTCACCACAGTAAGCTTTAGTACCAGTAGTGAATGACTTTTGTTGCCCCTGGGATCACTTCTCACTCTCAGGCACCACGCAGTGTTGCTCCAACCTCTGTTGGTTTGAGGTTGTCAAGGTCTAACAAGAAGATAATTTTTTTCTGGAATGAAATAAATATTTATTTATATAGCTGCCGCAGAATCAGTATGTTGTCTGTTGGATCAGATTTGTCACTTTGCTGTGACAATTTTAATACTTTTCCCTTTAATGCAACATTGGCCTACTATATGGATTTGTTGAAATAAAGATTTAGGAAGCACACATGGATTTCTGATCTAATCAAGGTCTCATAGCCTGAATTGTGCCATATAAAGCCACGTGTAAATACATAAACATTGCAAAATGTAACTGTGTTAAGTTGTTTGCCAGGTTTGTTGTTATTGAATGATATGCTAGTTCTTGCTCACAAAATGTCACTTTTTAATATTCTTCAAAAGAATAAAAAAATGCCACCCTGCATTTACTTCTTTTGAAAATTTGCTCTGGAAATTCATGAGTGAGATTTCCAGTCCTCTCAGGTATTTAAAGGGGTTTGCTGGCAACATAAAAGAATGTGAACATGAGCAGCAAGTAGCTTGCTCAAAGCATGCTCAATTCCTGCTTCGACCTATCCACCACTTTCAAAGTATCTTAACCTGTCCTTCATAGCTTTCAACAACAAAGTTTTCACCCTTCTGTGCCAGTAGCATCCACACCTTGCTTCCATCTACATGACAAAGGGGAAGTGTGGCAAAGTAAATTTTGTAATGTTGACCTTCAGAGGCACTTTCTGGTTTTTCATGAGCTTCAAGTGCATTTGAAGATACAAATACACATATACTGGATATTGCAAATGCTTGATTGCAGTTCTTGCTGTCAAGGGTGTCACAACCAGTTATTAGGCTTAGGGGGCACTTACTTTTTCACATAGGGCCAGGTAGGTTTGGATTGAATTTTTTCCCCTTAATAAATGAAATCATTATTTAAAAACTGCATTTTGTATTTGCTCGTGTTATCTTTGTCTAATATTAAAATTTGTTTGATGATCTGAAACATGTCAGTGTGACAAATATGCAAAAAAACTAAGAAATCAGGAACATGGCAAATACTTTTTCACAGCATTGTAAACACACTAACACAAAGAAAAATCAAAGCTATTCATGAAATGTATATTATTACCAAAGTTATGGGTATTGTTATGGGAGGAATTTTTCATAATTTTCCCCACTCTATTATACCCATGTACTTAAATAAAATGCTAAAATTTAGTCTATAACATAGTAGCATGGATAAGATTAAATACTTTACCAAGAGCATCTTCACAAACACATTCTATTTGGCCTAAGGCACTGAAATGGTTGGTCTTAAACTCCAACTGTGGCAAGATGAAAGCTTGTTTTTGTGGATGTGAATAATATAATAATGTAAATGATGACTGAATGTTTTCACAGTGTGTTGTTGGGAACTTTTTCAAAATAGATGCAGGTTTTTGAACTTCTTGCCACGTCATGTCTGATAACTTGCTAGAGTCTTGCTTGAATATGAAATTTGATTTCCAGGAACACAGCACATTTGTCCTGGTTATCATAAATCTGAGGGTAGGTGAGTGTCGCGTAACCATTGTGATGGTTTAACAGGTAATAATGAAGACAAAACTTCAGTTGTACATGGTAAAGATGGAGGAGTGGAAATTACAAATGAGCAAACCAGATGAACAGCAATGTTCAGCAATGTGCAATATTTACTTGGCACCATTTTATTTTAACACACTTACTTATACTTTGATATAGGTGATAACCTACAGTTGTGGACAGATGTTTATATACACTCATCATGGGTATAAATGTCATGCTAATTTTGGGCTTTTAATGATTTATTTGAACTGTTCTTTTTCCAGGGTGGAATGATTGTACAGCATAGATCTTTAATGACTTTAAAAAACAGAAAAAAAAGAATTTAGGTGCACAAGTTTGAATTTATTTTAGCTTTTCTCTAATCCACACAGGGTCAAAATTATATATACAGGCTCAAATATATGCAGACAGCCCTACTAATATTAGGTTAAATGTCCCTTAGCAAGTTGCACCTCAACCAGATGCTTTTGGTAGCCATTAACAAGCTTCTGGGATAATTCTGGCTGGATATTTGACCACTCTTATTGGCAGAATTGGTAGTTCATTTAAATTGTTTGGTTTCTTGGTATGGACCCAGCTTTCAAGCATAGTCCACAAATTTTCAATAGGGTTGATGTCAGGGCTTTGTGAAGGCCATTCCAGAAGCTTAAGGTTAGCCTACTTTATCTATTCCAAAACCAGTTTTGATATGCATTTTGGATCATTGTCCTGTTGGAATACCCAGTTGTGTCCAAGTTTCAACTATCTAGCTGATGATTTGAGGTGAAGTTGAAGAATTTGGAGGTAGTCATCCTTCTTCTTCATTATTCCATCCACTTTGTGCAAGGTATCAGTACAACTGGCAGCAAAACAGCCCCAGAGCATGATGCTACCGCCACCATGCTTGACAGTTGGTACAGTGTTCTTAGGTTTGAAAGCCTCACCTTTACTCCTTTAAACATATCTCTTGTCATTGTGGCCAAATAGCTCAAGCTTTGTCTTGTCAGACCATAAAATTGTTTTCCAGAAGGAATTTGACTTGTCTATGTTGGCAGCTGTAAGTTTCAGTTGAGCCTGAAGGTGTCGATTTTGGAGCAGGGTCTTCTTTCTTGGTCAGCACCCTCTCAGTCCATGGCGATGTAAAACTTGCTTCACTGTGGACAGTGATGCAGCTGTTCCAGCAATTTCTAGTTTATGGCAGGCTTGACCCTTGGTGGTTCCTGGGTTGTTCCTGAACATAATAACCAGTTTCCTCTCATCTGAGGATGACAGTTTGGGTCTTCTTCCAGACCTTGGCAAGTGGTGACACATCCAAATAACTTGTACTTCCTTGTGTGTACAATTGTTTGAACTGATGATCTTGGAATTTGCATTTGTTTAGAAATGGCTTCAAGAGACCTTCCCAACTTGTGTAAATCTACAATTCTCCTTGTTAGATTTTCACTGAGTTCCATTGTTCTGAGTATTGGTCAATCCAGTGAGTGCCTTCCAAGAAATCCTTTTTATGCTGGCAAAGAGAAACCAGTTGTAGTCAGTCATGATCACTAACAATGATTTTAACCTTTTCAGGTTAAAAGAAATTGTAGAACCTTCAGCACCACTTATTAAAACATTTACGTGAATGTATGTATATATTTGAGCCTGAATGTATCATTTTGACCATGTGTGGATTAGAGAAAATCCAAAATAAATTCAAACTTGTGCACCCAGTTCTTGTTTTTTTTTTTTTTTTTTTTTTTTTAAAGAT
>VUQI01003789.1:2280-13991 GCA_015106735.1 Paratilapia polleni | reverse complement strand
CCAAAAAAAAAATAAAAAAAAAAAAAAAAATTATTAAAAAAATCAAGATCTTCAAAAAAAAAAAAAAAAAAAAAAAAAACTGTCTCACCAAGTGTTGCAGTTTTAATCACTAGAGAAGACAGTAGGCGTTTAACTCCAGTTTTCCTCCTTGACCAGCAACACTTCACACAAATTCCAGGGAGCAAAAAAACAAAATTATCTTTTGTCAAGGGAACACTGGTAACTGCATGTTCTGTGTTTTCCATTTTTTGAGAAGAGATGTAACTGTTTAATTTTTTTAATCCAATTTTTAATGCTGCGAGCACAACAAAATCCTGTGCACTGACTTTGTGTTGGCAGAAACCTTAGACGCAGTATTTCCAAACTTGGGCAAAGAAAACAGAAAACTACCCATGACATGGCAGAAATAATAAGTTCTGTTTAAATATATTTTAACAGATACTTTAACAACTTCAAAGACGGAACAAAATAAACTAGTGAACTCTGTGCCATCATTACACATAATTGAGCTCGCCCACCCACAATCAAATCTGGTTTGATTTTTATTATTGCTCTGTATCTGACCCTAAATCAAGATGTGGCATTTTTCTGGTCTGCAACCGCACTCTATTTTCCTACGGCCGGCCAGCCAGCGAGAGAGCGCGCCCAAGAGTTTTAGCAGCCGAGCTTAATGATGTATAATGTAGATTAAACCTCTGTTGTGAAGCATTTTAGCTAAAGCCTAAATAAAGTTTTCCTTAATGGCAAATCCAATTGTTTCAAAGGTCTTTCCTATAGGTTCAGTCACGCTTCAGCAGTGGGCCGGACTTTAACACTTTATCAGCATAGAGAGCGACAGGAGTAATTAGTTTTGCGTGTGTTTGTGTGTGTGTGTGAGCGTGTTGCAGTAGATTTTAGAGAGATGAGAGAACCTTAAAGGTATGCATGTTTATTAGTTGGTGGACTTCAAAGTTGCACTGAGGCTCATTAAAATGTTTGATTGCGTTGGTGTTTATGTGCATGTTCTTCCTCGAGCGCATCATTTATCACACACACACACACACGCAAACAAACACGCTTGTGTTCCGGTGGCTGGCGGCTTTTGTCCTTTCCGAGCTCTCGTGGAGTTCATTAAAAGCCTTAATTAGACTGACAGTTATGTGTAATTACAGTCTTTAAGATGTACAGCTCCTCTGCAGGCCCACTCTGTCACTGCCTCCTTTCAAAAGTCATTGTTTGAAGGGAGAAACTCTGTGAAAGTGCTTGTGTGTGTGTTTCACAACCCTAACCTCTAAGTTCTTAGTCTTTGTTTTGCCATTAAAATCACCCAGGAAGAAGTGACATTTCTGAGGCCCTTTTCTCTCCCAGCCTCCCCGGATTCAGTCGTTTCCTCTCCTTCTCTCACATTTTCACCCTCACTCTTTCTCCGGCTCGTTCACACCCCTCTGCTTCCCTTCTTCTTAATTTAGAAACCCCTCCCTTCTCTCCGCCGCCATCTTCCCACTTGCTCTCACTTTCTTTCTCTCCTGCCACATGTCACAGATCGCTGTCACATTCCTCCCTTCAGACCGTTGACCCACTTCCCTCTTTTCAGCATCATTCCTAGCTTTATGTTTTACCAGACATTTGTCCTTCACTCGAGCAACTTCTCTCCCCTTTCTGCCCCCCTTCTCCCCAATTCTATTTTATCAAAAGTCTCATAACCTACATATCAAGCCCAAAAGCAAAGAAAATAGACCCAGCATTAGTCCACCGTCTGTCCCTCGTAGAGTATTTAAATGATCTTGGCTTGTAATATTTCATCATGATTGTGATTTTTCTTTTTCAGCTTTTCTCCATATTTTTGTATGATTGATGTTATTAATAATGAATATCTGCTATTGTGTTGGATGGAAAGGAAGCAGTTCAAAGTGCTGCTTCAAATGTTTGTCAGCTGTGACATTTCAAGGGAAAACCTGAAAAGAAATAGAAAAGACATGAAGTAGTATCATAAAATATCACCAAGATATACCCCGAAATAGTCATATATGTCTTCAATAATAATGAGGATGAAGCTGTATGCTCAGCACTCCCAACAGTGTCTATGAGTACAGTCAGCAACAGCTACAAAGTTGAGTCAAAGTCACTTACAATAAGGAAATCTGACTGCTGAGTGTCCCAGAGGGAAGTTTTGGCTTCAGATTCTTACACTGTTTCAAGAGTTGTTTTTATTGTCGAAGGCTTTGCACCCTGTGGCAGAGCAGAAGCCATGCGGTGAGGGTCGCCTCCTTCGCGTCTTCGGCGCGTTCGTGGCAAGGCGCCAAATGCTGTAATCCTCCAATGACAAACAATGTCACAGCTAGGTTCTGCCTGAGAGGATGCTTCTACAAAGGAGGGGACAGCAGGGAGGCTGCAAACACAGAGGCAATAATTGAAAGGAGAGGGAAATGTTAGAGAGGAGGACAGTCGTTGCCGCGTTTCTGAAAATATGATGAAAATTTGACAACGTGACAGGAGACGTGGAACGGCGTGTTAGCTGTAGTTGTATCTTGTTTTCCTCTTCACTGCACAGAATTCATGCTTAAATTGAGCCAGTAAATCAGACTAATGTGAGACTGCAGGCTTTTATGTGTTGATTGTGTTCTCATACAGGTGTGTGAATGTGCAATCTCTGGCATTTATGTGTGTGAGTGCGTGGGGTTTTGAGGGTGGAGAGCGTAGGGGAGGGTTTAGAGGGTGACTTAGTGTCCCAAAAAAGATAACAGGATGAATGATGGAGGTATTAATCTAAGAAAGGGAGATGGATACGTCGCTCTGGTCCTATTAGTCATGACTACAGTATCTTGTTACCTGTGTTGTATCTTACTTCCTTTTAGGAACTTCATGCATTTATTTACTCTGTTAAAATATATCTTTTCACATTGGCTTACCTTGTACTTTAAATATAATTCAAAAGAAAATGAAATGACTAAATGGAGAAAAAGAGTTGGAGGTGGTGGGGGACACAGGGTTGCCCAGTAGTGAGTTAGGCCCTGACTAGAGGCCTTATTTTTAAAGCTAGTTTCACAAACGCAACTGCCAGTCCCTGCTGATCCATGCCGGCCTGCAGCATCCATCACAGTATGTCTGCGGTGGCAAACGGGGTGAAAAGAGGCCCAGACGGCAGCGGACTCGCGAGCCCAGAGACACCTGCATTGTAGCCACGGGGAGAGCGATGGAGACCCACAGCCAATAGCTAACTGACACATCAGTCGTGTGCAGGTGAAACTGGACTGGTTAAGAGACCCTGAGTTTGGGTTTTTACGAAGGGGTGTAAAAGAAAGAGGTACGCTTGATTTATCACTCAGAAATCGATTCTCATTTTAATGACTTTAGGAAGCAAAAATCCTAACTGAATTACAATCCAGTTAATCGCCCAGCTCTTCTCCCTCTGACCAGTTTTGCAACAGGTGTGTGTGAATGGAACTAACCTGATGCAACACTTCATCCTGCTTGGGTCCCCATGAGCCTGGCCTAGAAAAACTAAAGAACCAGAAGAAAAAGAGTTTCTAAAATGTTACTGTGACTGTTTTCAGTGACGTAAAAAGTTGAAACAAAGAGGTCTGCTCAGCAACAAGATGAAGAGATTTGTTTTAAACAGAGCATTTGTTGATCATGAGATCTTGCAGATTTGCTCAAACTGCTTGTACTCACGACCTCTGCGTTGTAAATGTCAGGAGACAGCGAGTGTCTCACCACACATGGAAGCTCGCCTTGTTTACTTCACAAATTGGCCGTCTTATTTTCTCCTCTGAGCACCATATCATTGCACTGTATGTCTTCATCCTAAGTCAAGATACACAAATGAAAACTTCTTAGAGCCTGAAGGAGAAGAAAAAGTGATAGGAAGAAGAGAAGGAGGGGAAGGAAGAAGTGAGTGATGGACTTCGCTTGTTTAACCCAGATCCAGGCAGCCGCAGGAGGAGTGGACAACCGGAGGTGTTTCGTTTTTATTCTGGGTGCCACTTGGGAATAAGAGAGGCTGGGAAAAAACATGAGCATAGAGCAGCAGAGACAGTGAGAAGGAACGACAAGGCTGACGCTGACCCATTTCTCCAGGCCTCCAATCTTGTGGCTGATATAATAGAAAACGGCTACCCACATGCGCACACAAACCTTAAGACGGACACACGGCGCCAGACACCAGCAGACAAGGACACACAGAGACAGGGATATACACCCACACCAGGGTCCGGCTAGATTCCCCACGATAGCTTCAAGTGTTGCTTCTTTTTCTGTGCAACCACAGCAAATCCAGCATCACCTCAGCCGGCACTGGAAAATATCACATTCAGACTTTCAAACGCGACCGTGAACTTGGCGGCCCGCTCTGCCAGCTCAGCCTCCTCTCTTATGCCCCGGCAGCGGTGGAGCGCGTTACATACTGAGCCACATCTAAAAAGGCTCCGCGTGCCTTTTAAAAGGCTTTAAAAAAATCTGTGCTGTAGAAGTCACTCAGGGATTCACTGATAAGTATTCATTAAGTATTGATAAGTAGTCATTGAAGTATTCATTCAATATGCATGGAGGTCCACTCAGAGGTGCACTTGACAGGGATTGCAGGGATGGCAGTTTCTAGCAGGTTGGTGGAAGTTAGCAGATAGATACTCACTGCTTGCGCACACACACACACACACACACAGAAAACCACACAGAATGCCCTCGCTGCCCCGGGACGGGAACATTGACCCAGTTGTAAGGAACATTGGTCGTGACTGTCCTACATGGCTAGCACTTTACTGATGTTACACAAGGCTCATCCAACCCAGTCTCTAAGCCTCTTTTTAATGGCCCTGCTCTCTCTTTTCTTTTGCTTTAGCTTTTTTTTTTTTTCGCCCTCCCTGGCTTTGTCCCTGCCTGTCTTTCCTTTGGTCCATTATGCACGTCTATGCTCTGGCAGTCACATTTATTTGGCGTTGATTATTTTCTGAACTGGGCAGACAGACTTATTACGTTTGCTCGGCCATGATTTGTTTCTCATCATTTAATTAACGTGAGAAGGAATTGGAAGAAATCAACTTCTGTGCTTATGCCCACTGATGACCTTATTTATACCCACGCCGCCCCCTCCTCGCATCCTTATATATCTCTGTAAGCAGCTTTGACTGGTCGTGCATTGATTGTTTTTCGACACACAATGACGTCGGTAAACACCCCTGACCTTTGCACACATGACGCAGGTTACACACACATCCAATGTGACAATACCCAACTGGATTATCAGTGTGGCACAGGCTGTACTGCCTAATAAATTCTGATATTTAGTCATTTAGTCAAAGGCAAGCTACAATGTGACAGCAGACAGCAGTATTTTCAGGCCTCCGACTATGCTTCTTTTTCTCAGTCCCTCAGAAGTAAGACACAAAAATGGCAGCGGGTCTGTCACAAGCAATCAGCCTTCCCCTGTCAGCACTGCGTGTGCATGTGTGTGTTTGTCAGATGTAGTGATCAGGTGCTCTCCTCACTTTAGTCCTTCATTTTTGGAACTCTGACGGGCAGTAGGAGGGAAGCTTTTGAGGATGGACGCTGCTGTGCCGTGGCCCAGTTTGTTACTTGTGTGTGTGTGTTTTGGCGCTGGAGGTTAATACGATGTGATTCTGAGTCGCCCACCCTCCGAGCACACAGGACATTGAAAGACACAGACGCAGAGGGAGAGAGGGGTAGAGGAGAGAGAGAGGGCGAATGCTGAGGTGGGTGGATGGGTGGGGGGGGGTGATTGTAATAGAACAGGATGGATGGGAAGAGAATAACTGCTGAGAATTAAAATGTCATGCAGCACAGAGGAGAGATCAACCTCACACAAGCAAAGACACTGAGATCATATTCCCTTGGTGGATTGTATGTGTGTATGAGCTGATACCTGTGATTTGAGGCGTGTGTGAAGCTGGGTTTTGCTCGAGACTCTTTTGTGAATTTATGTGCGTGTGTCTCTTTGGTCAGCATGTGACACATCATGTGAGTTCAACCTGTGACCACGACTGGGCTCTCAAAGTCAGCCTGCCCTGGTTCCATCATTTCCAGGCAAATCCCTGCTCTGAAGCTTGAACGTAGCAGATTGAATTAGTAAATTTGCTTGATAAAAGTCACACTTCTGTGCAATTTAAATTACATTACTACAGAATACAAATTAAGGAGAATTCCCATCAGAAATCAGCCAGAAGAAATTAGAATTATGGCTTTAAAGTGCACTTATTATGCTTTTCCTTATTTTCTGCATATGTACAAGTGCCCAAAGATCCGGCTTCAGACTGCTCTAAATGCTCCATTTCACAGAGTTTTTCTGTTCTTGGCTCTGTATGATGTCAGTGAACATACTGTGGATGACCCTAATATGGTCATCTAAGCACATAAGCCCCACCCACCTGCTGTTGTTTACAAGGGCAGCACATCAAAAGAAATTTGGCTTAAGAGGAAGGTGGCCATAAGACAGGGGATGACCTGAGGGGCTGCACCCAGGCCCAGTATGATAAATAGGGATTATTTTGAGCTATGAATCATACAGTGCTACTCTAGTACCTCTGTAAGAATAAAAATATAGAGATGAAAATGAGCAAATTACATAGGTCCACTTTAATTTCTTCATGCACTGGTAAAGTAATTTGATTTATCTTATCCAATATGGCATGGGTCATATTAGATGTTCTCTAATAGTAGGAGTAGATTTAGTTTTTAGTCATAATAGTACTTTCCACTTCAGCCAGCATCATGCATCAGAGAGCAACATCGGCCATGACAGAATACAGAGTTTCCAAGCCAAGATTTTTGCAATATGAGACTTTATCAGCACAAATCTCTTCCCTTTCTCAAAATACCTCATGTGACATAGACATATACTTATCCTGTTTCCAAACGACTCACATACCATCATGTCACTGCGCAACAGAGGCACCAAACATGCAGACATCTTTGCGTTGTCCTTGTTTGTAGCTGATCCCATTTGTGGATCAGCTACAAAGTGCTACACCGCAACACAACAACGGGCCTTTGTCTGCAACAGTAGAACAAAAACAAAAAAGAAAATTTGCATCCTTTGCAGGAAAACAAGTTTGGAAAACCTCATGCTGTATTGGAAGTAATGGGGTGTTTTGTATTTGGAGGTGGAATGCGGGTGAAAATAATACGGGGCTGGTGTGTTTTTTTTAAGGGGGAGCTAAAATAATGCCTGTTCTGTTTCAGTACCCAAATTAATGCCTTTTGCCACCGCAGCGAGCTAATGGTTTGCGATGGGTTTGTTAATGTGTCATAGCCAGGTTGTAAAAGTGCCATTGGAGATTTATGAAGAAGGTTTTAGTTACAGGAAATTTTGATGGCGAGATCCGAGATATTTTTGAGGGGGTGGGGGTTGCTGAGGAGAGGAAGAAGGGAGGAAGACTGACTCTTTCAGCTCCACATCAATGCAAAGGGGATAAGTTATATGCTCTTCGTCATTTAGCTGACACACATGAAGCTCTTAGAGTCTTTAAAGATGGAGAAGTACAAATTTAAACAGGAAGGTATCAGTAAATCCCACCTCCAAGACCCGTGCACTCACACACACACATACACACACACACACACACTTCCCAGTCCACCCGAGTGACAAACTTAGTTTCATGGTTCTTTGCAGAGAGTGTGGTCCAAAAGCTAAACAAGTGGAACTAAAAGGAGGATTTTAAATCCAAAGCTGCTGTGAAGCAACACATTGGTTTTAAGTTGATTTGCACAGATGGCAACACTTTGCACACGGTGACACAAACACACACGGATGCATACACTCTCATGCCACTCCAGCCTCAGCGTGCACCAGTGTGCCCGGGGCAGAACAAAACTCCCACTTTCATTTGTGTGTTTCACGTTGCATTTGCATTTGTGATGACTGTTAACGTGACACACGCGACATGGCTAGCACGCCAGCACACACCGGTCCACGAGCACAGCAGCCCGTGGACTGTGAGGCAGCACAGCACAAGCGAGCTATATTCCTCGTGGCTCTTGTTTTCTTGCTTATTTATTCCGTTTGTTGTGTAATCCGCTCTTTTGCCGGGCACCACATTTTTGCTCCCTTTAATCGTGCTGTCATCGGAAAACATGCTGCCACTTCATGCTCAGAGCACATGTGAAATTTGAGAGTGTGGTGCAGTAGCTAGGTTGGACTGTTGCAATAGCTTGGCCACACATACAATATTTGTACACAACAGCAGCACATGAAAGACTCCACCTCAATCCTTTCAGTCTTAAAAAAATAGCATCTTAGGAACTTTTAAAGAGCATGGGTGATATTCATCTGTATGGATGCTCATGGGAAAAATGCAACCCTGTTGACTCCCCTTTCTTTATGTGCACTATATATTCTCAAATAAAACCTTTTTATTTGCACAATCTAAAAGTAGATCGGCATGAGAGAGGGTGTGATTTCACCTGGGGATGTTTTACATTATTTTTTTGTTTTTTATTTTATGTAAATTTCTATGTAATAAAAAATTTATATTGTTACTATATAAAACCACCATCATTCAGTTGAGAGAAAAGAGCAGCTGATGAAAATGCTGCTTTGCTCATCTCTGTCACTTTAGGTTAATGCAGTCTGATCATAGCTTTAAGTTTTTCAGGCAACATTTGAGTGCTTTGCAGTTTTCCTTTGCCTTGGGTTTTGCCTTTCAGGCTCTCTACAAGCTACTGTCCTATACCCTCTGATTTGATGAAGCATGTTATTGCAGCCTGAAAGAAAGAAAGAAAGAAAGCGCACATTACTCTGGGCTGTAAAACTGCGAACATTTGCCAACAAAAATATTTATTTTAGTCTCCATCACTCGCCTCTTTTTGGATTTCTATGCCACTGCCTCATTAAATTGCATCTTCTCTCTTTTGTACTCTGTTTTTTGTCCTGTCTCTTGTTCGTGGTCTCTCTCCCCTCCCCCCCAAACAGGTCACAGCAGATTGCTGCCCCTCCCTGAGCCTGGTTCTTCAAGAGGCCTCTTCCTGTTTAAAGGGAGTTCTTCCTCCCCACTGTCGCCAAGTGCTTGCTTATTGCTTTGTAATATAAAGTGCCTTGTACCGGGTATTGTTGTGGCACTATAAAAATATCATAGAATTCAATTTTTCTGCTTTTAACAGTAGCAGAGATATTTTAATGTGGACAAAATTTAAGTATGTCTTTATTGTACTATTCATAACATCTTTTATTAGACGAGCTTCTTGAACTTGGGTTTCATGGCCTTAAGGTAGTTGCCCGCTTTGTCTGGTCAATAACCCAATTTGGATTCAGGGGTGCGTTTTAGATTTAAGCGCCCACCCCCCAAACAATACGTGCCAGTTTCCTAGCACAATGTATTGCACTGAGAGCTGGAACGCATATATACATATGGGTTAAAGGAAAAATCATCATAAAGTGTCGTAGTAAGGTGTTGGATCACTGTGTGCTGCCAACGCAGCTTCAGTGCTCCTTGGTATTGATTCTCCATTTCCCTTAAATTCTTCTGGAGGGAAAGGAAATTCCCTCATTTGGTGTTTTGATGATGGGGTTGAAGAGCACTGGTCCAAAATCTTCCATAGGTGGACAAGTTGATCTATATAATGCCAGCAAAGTGCGCCCCCACACCATAACAGAGCCACTGACTGGATCCCCTCACTGTAGGGGTCAGGGGTTTTCCCTTTAATTTCCTGCCCGTCTCTATGTCCCAGAGCAAAATCTAATTTCACCAGAAATATGTGAAATCAGGCAACAAAATAGCACTTCTCACGACTTTTGAACAGGGTGAAATGTGAGTCGAGTCCCAAACTAGACAGATGGACGTGATGGAAATAACATCAGCATGTACACAAATTCACATCACTCACATAGAAGCAAGTGTTTTGCTGCAGGAGGCCGGCTGCCACCCAGCATGTGTTGAATATATAACAAGGGCTGCAAAATGTACAAGGAGGAGAGGGGGAGAGGGGAGGGCAAACACTGACATCTAATGTCTGTATTAATTCAAATAACATAGCTTTCCATCGTCAACTGCAGCAAGTGTCAGTCAACACAGGACAGAGCACAAGCCAGACCTGGTGTTTAAGTCTCTGAATGAATGAGCAATTTGAGATATACTTTGAGTGGAATCACTGTCCACTTTTCCATAACAGCGGGCGAGCTTGAGGAGTAATAATGGAGGCAGAGAAATGGCTTGGCCCAACACTGACCTTGGTAATAACAACAGAGACACTGAAAAAGACTCTCATCTACTCTGTGATCTTTTCTATGGGCTAGATACACACTCCTCCCCCTGCCTGCATGGCTGCCTGCCTCCTTGTGTGCAGGGCTATGGTTCTGTGCAGTCTGATTGAGGTTGACTGCAGTATTATTTCATTAATTAAGTTTTTCCACTTCTTCCGCCTCTCCCTCCCGTCTTCCTGTCGAATGAGGGTGGTGGAGCGACGCCCTTCCTCTATTCTGTCCTGTGGTGCTTCACATCCCCCCATCACTGCTGATCATTGTCTCAATTACTCATCCCTCCTCTCACTCCTCTTTCTCCCTATTTCTCTCTCTCGCTGTTCTTCCTCCTTTCTCCTCTTATCTAATCCCAAATTGCGCTATACACTCCTCCCAAGTCTCTTTTTTTTCCCTTCTCCGGATCCTCCCAAAGTGAGGTGGGAAAGATTTGCAGCACGCCAATTCTTACATCTCCCCATCTCTCCCACTCTCATCTGTGTCTCTCATCAGGATTTCACAGATGTTCTATGATTATTTCTACCTTGATTGCGGAGATATTTTCCACCCATCAAGTGCAGGGAAATTTGGAGCATTTTCAGTGTTTAGCAACCAAGATTTGGAGGGGGGTATTTTCGAACCAAGGCCAAAGCAGCTGTGATCTTTTTGCTCACTTTGTTCCTGTGAAATGGAGATTCACAGAAATGGTGCCACCTGTAACATGTCTAATGGATTTAAAAGGATTTGCCATGATACAGTTCACGGTTTTAAACAAAATTGCCTTTGTGATATTTGTGACCTGTTGATTAGGATGTTAAAAAAATAGCCTGCATTTGCAAAATCACATTTGTGGAAGCTCTCCTGGTTCAATTTGGCTCTCCTGCTCTCACTTTCTGTCTCTCTTTGTCTCTTCCTCTTCTTTGTATCCATTACTGCTCCACTTTTCCATAATGGAGACATTAGAGTCTTTTACCTCTCTGCTATCTATCATGTCATTTAAACTCTTCCCTTACTTTCTGTTTTTAACTTTTTCTCTTCTCCCCTCCCTCTTTCCTCAAATCTTGCCTCCCCCCTCTGTCCACCGCGCTCTGGGTCGTCTCTATCGTCACACAGGGTCTCCTGTCCCCATCATATCACCAACAGCTTGTCACAGGCAATCAGTATCCCTGCCTCAACTCCCTGCACGAGCCTCTCCTCCTCCTCTTTTCTCTCCTCATCTTCCTCACCTCCCTCATCTCCCGTCACCTTCTTTTCCTCCTTCAAGTGTCAGTAGTTATTACTCTCAGAAATCGCCGGCCCTTCTCTCTCAGACCAGTTACCAAGGTATTTGCTCGATCCTTTATCCGTTCCTTCAGTTAGTGCTGCTGCACAGTTTTAGTCCATCTTTATCACAGTCCCGTTATGTCCCCACTGTCCTGGGTTACACTGGAAGGAGGAGAAGCTCATGTAATCCCTCTTATGTCATGTACTTAAGTTTCTATTAAAGGTTTCTTATATCGGTTATTTTAGTGGATGTTTTTTTTTTTTTTTTAAAAATCTGTTTCAGTTT
>VUQI01003788.1:3500-14075 GCA_015106735.1 Paratilapia polleni | reverse complement strand
GGGGTGGGGGGGGGGTTGGGGGGGGGTGGGGGGGGGGGGGGGGGGCTTGGATGACAAGTGGGAACAGTGCTGAGCAGCACACACAAAAGTGAACACGTGAGGCTGACAAGAAATGTGTGTGGCTCAAAAGGAGATGTGCTGATCTATGTGTGCGTTCCTACTGAAACTTAACGATGAACAGACAGAACAGCAGCTGAAACAACAGCTGACAGCTTTGACAGTTTTTTGAGACAGAAACAGGGAATGTACACAGACCGTAGCATGAGACTATAAATCAAACTTTACCTTCCGCTTATGCTAGTAAGAAAATGGGAACATTGCCTTCAGATAAAATACAATATATTTGTTTTTCACATGACACATGCCACACCTTGTGTGTTTATTTTTTAGATATGTGAAAATTATCTCTCAGTATTAGTTACATGTCCCACATCATTTCATACAAACATTTTCTTTGTCTCACATTTAGTTGGTTGGGATGTGGTCCCTGTATGAGCAGACCAAAACTTGCATTGACGAACATTAATCAAAATGCGGCTGTTTGAATTGATCTTTTAAGCTAAGGCATTTAATTTGAATCAATTAAGTAGTAACTGCACATATCTACACCCAAGAAAATGCTAATTAACTATTAATTCCTTCAATATTTAAAATGGATTTCAGTGTTTTGCACACCATGAGGTTGCCCATTCATTACTGCACTGTTAAAAAAAAATAATAATAATAAAAATACAGTACAATGTATTCTTTTAAAATAAAAAAAAAATCTTTTTTTTAAATGGATGATTTTACATATTTTTTTTAACCAAAACACAAACAAACAAACAAACAAACAAAAAAGGGACAATGTACTGACAGAATATGACCAGTACATTTTCTGTTGTTTTTTTTTTACAGAATTTTTTTTAGAGTGTGAGCTTGAGTTGCAAAGCCTTAAGCTGAGCATTTTCACTGTTGCCTTTTATGTGTTCTGAACCTTGTCAATCACTAGGTAGGGCTGCCCTAAGGAGTACTCGAAACTAGCAACTGAGACTATAAACTCATTAAAAAAAGTGTTTAATAATGGCACAGACCAAGGGGCCTCACCTATGGTTATTCCCATGTCCTATACCACTGGACTTCTTTGTGCAACACAGGAGTCACCCCCTGCTGGCTATTAGAGAGAATGCAGGTTTAAGATGCTTCCATGTTGGTGTCACTTTTCAGACCCATCTTTTCTATACAGTCTATGTTTTTTTTTAAAGTTTTTTGTTTACCTTTCAGTAATGATTATTCATATCAAATTAATATCTTGTTTATATACTTCTCCAGATGAGAGAGGTAATAAGTTATTAGTACCCACAGCTGCTCTTGTTTGCATGCCCATCAGATAGTACTCTGGGAATAAATAGATTGCCTCTGAAAGAACTGACAGACCCGTACTCCTCATTGGACTTACTAATCTGTTTCCATCAGCTGACTTAATGATCTGAAGTAGAAATTAATAACTGGGGTCATGCTTTTAATATTACATTTTATCTATCAGAGAAGCTCCTTTTTTTTCTCTTTTGATTGTTTGTTTCTAGTGAATTTATTTTTAGTTACGCAAGAAGCTGTAGGGATGGCGGGTGACAACAGGGACTGGCAGGTGGGTGGAAAACAAGTAACTTTAAGACTCATGATTTAACAAAGACTGATGTAAAATGAAAGAAAAAAGAAAAGATGAAAAAGGGAAGCACAGAAACAGGAAGAAGATGCAGCAACAACAAACTGGCAAAAAATGAGGAAATAAACACAAACTGAACACACACAAATAAATATAAAATGAAGAAGGGCAAAAGAACAAAGCAGGGAAGTAAAGACAGACCTTTGAAAACAAAACAGAAAGTAACAAAACAGAGGGCCCATTCATAAATGAACATAGACAAAACAGTGAGACAAAGACAGAGGGATCACAGGAGGTGCAGAAAAAAGGAAAATACGTTACAGGGTTGCTTTTCTTTTACTTGATGTAGTGAGAAACCACAAGCTAAAATGGTTAAAGACAGGGAATAGTTGTGTGAGATGACAAGTCTGTTTGCACACCTCTTATGTTACAGATGTCATAGGTGCAAGGGCAAGTGAGCAGCATTGAGGACAGGGGGGCGGGCAGATGGATGGGTTAACGGACACTGCAGAAGGGGTAGAGAATCTGTGCATGCAGGGAGGTGTTAATCCGTGTGTGCGTGTGTGTGTGTGTGATGTGTGCGAGCGTGCATGCGCTCTCTGGTTCATGTGAAATCAAGTGTCCTTCTGTAGTGAGATGCCCAGTTGATCTTTTGCCAAAATAACCTCCAGCTGCCTGATGCCTGCCCAGTGTTTTCTTTTTTTCAATAAATGTCAGTGAGCTTGTCTGTTATCCAAATATGGGGGACTGGACAGTGTGCCACACAAGGGGATGTCCATCAGGAGGTTGTAAGGAGGCACAAACTAAAGTTGGATTTGATTGGCCGGCTTTTGTCTGAGGAGGGGTTCTCCGGCCCAATCCTGATCATTTTTAGAAAAATGGTAGCTGGATGAGAGGGTACATATGGAGTAGAGTAAAGCCACAGTGCCCACCTGAACTGCGTAGAGGGGAGACTTCCTTTCCCGGCTGTTTGTTGTTTGTACTGGTGTCTGTTGTTCAGCACAGCCCGCCGCCATGGTAAGAAACCAAAAACTAAGGAGGTAAAAGACGAGAAGGAGAACTTAGCTTTAATGAATCCTTGAGGATTTGATTTGGTTTTCAACAGAAGATGGAGACAAAAACCTGAAGCAAATGTGCTCTGCTCACACACAGTCATCCAGCAAGTCCTCATCTGCATCACAACTGGATTTCTATTACAAATGGTGTTTTATCTCTTGGAATTCCTGAGATATCTGGAAATTTAACATGGGGCACACATCTGACAGAATACAGACACACTAAGTAGTTTCTGTGACTGGTAACCCTGTTGGTGTGACCTGCTGCTGTTTTCTTAACTCCTCTTTGCTGTTTGCTTACAGACTCACACTGCTTTTGTGTTCCATCACTTTGTAACTAAACTCACTGTGATTGATATTTAGATTGGAGGGAGCAATACTAAAGATAGAAAGTACACAGCTGAGTAAAGTGAGAAGACAAGCTGCCTTTTCTTAGTGTCCTAATTTAGGACTTTCACCTTGAGAAAATCCCTCTTCAAATCCTCTCCCAAGTCTCACCTTAAAAATAGCTTTAAAGGGAACTAGTGAGTTGGTTTGTGTGACCTTCTGGATGTTGTGATATCAGTGAGATTCCATCAAGAAAAACAGGAAAGAAGAGTTATAATTTACTGTCCTAAACTGGGGAGAAACCGGGCTTTCAAATCTACTTAGAAGGGAGTTATTTCAAGTATTATTTTGTTATTTTTGCTATGCTAAGCTCAACAACATTCCTCTTACAAAGCTGAAGCACTGCTTGGGATAAGAACTAATGGCATTTGTTGCAATTTTAATAAGAAAAACTGAACACATTTGCAGTGTAAACAAAACTGAAAAAAAAAAAAAAAGCCAGATCTGTCATAAAAGATTCCTCTTAGAAATGCTGCATGATCTATAGTACATTTTCAAAGCTCTGATTAGACCAAAAATCTGAAGACAAACTGCGAAGTTTAAAGGTGGATGGTTAAAAAAAAAAAAATCAGGTGAGATTTCTGTATAAAACCTCAGCTATTCTGTTCCTCTTTCGAAATCTTGACTAGCTTAGTGTTTATTTTCATTTCGTTTCCACTTGTTGTTTGGTTAGTTTTAGGCATCGAAACTAGTTGGTTAGAGTTAGGAAAAGACGGTTTGGATTAAAATACACCCACTCACAATGTTAACACAGCGGATTGGATATTACGCTAATGGGTATCCAGTGTGTTAAATGTGATGCCAAAAAGTTTGCATCGCTATGTGTAGAGCTGGGAATGAGATGAGCAGTGCTGGGGAAACTACTTTTAAAGCATGGCTTTGCTACTTGAAAAAAAAAGTTGTTCAAACTACCTGATTAACAAAAAACTAATAATAAAATTGACAATGTGTATGTGATATAAAATACAACTAAAAATGCCACTCAACTAAGTTTTGTTCAATGGCCATAAACAAACAAACAAAAAGAAAAAATGAAAAATAAAACTATTCATGGAGGAGTAGAGGGAATGTCAGCTTTAGTTTTGTACTCAGTGTCCATCAGACAGGTATGTGGAATTCAGAAAATCAAGCAGAATTACTCAGTTAGCCAGGTAACTACTAAAAATGCACGGAACAACTTCTTTGAACATGTGTTAATAAATGCCAATAATCAATACTTGTGGCTAACTGACACCTAATATATTAAGACTATAGCCATAAAGTCAGTTTTTCCTCTTATGACCAAAAGTCTTTAGTAGTTACAAAAGCAAACTACCCCCAGAATTGCAAAAAACTCATTAATCTACTTGCATCACTACAGAAATATGAACTGAGTTTAAAACAAATTAGCAAGCTGCTGCAAAATGTACTTAAGCTAATGTTTAAATTACACGTAGTTCATTATTTCCCAACCCTGGACACCAGACTGCTCAAGCACAGTTATTATGTAAAACCAAATGCTCTTAGAATTTCAGGCTTTTCTTTTTACCATCCGGGAAGGACCAATTTCCATTAATTTCAGACAGTGTAATGATCAGTTTAAAGCAGAGATAAATTTTTAACTGTCTTAAAGTGTCACGTCAAACAATAATGAAAACATTCTAACTTCATTTTCTTAATGTGAATGGCTGCCTTCAAGACTTGCAAAATGCTTAAGGACTGAAACTTTATGATCCCTTGAAAAGGCATCATAAAGGCATCATGGAACATTAATTTATAGCATATGTAGCAAAGGCGATAGAACACCAAGAAATAACTTAAAGAGAAGAGCGCAGGGGGGTAAATACCCTTTAAGAAGGGAGACGATCTGTTCATTTCTGATGAAACCTTATGTGGTGCTGAACAAAGGGAAATGCTATATTCTTTTTTCAGCACTTTTGATGTATAATTATGGGAAATAATGGCTTCATTTCTCAAAGGGAGGTCCTGATATACATAATACATAATAACTTTCAGCACTGCTTTCCCTGCAGTGACATGTGAAAAGGCTATGAAACCTCTCCTTGTTCTGGTTATGACCTGTTATCACTTATAATTACTTCCACTTTACTGATTACTTACCCTACCTTCCCACCTTTTTTCATTTTTTTCTTTCAAGCCCACTGACGCCCAAAGTGACGCCCGCTCCTTCCTGACTGAGGAGATGATTTCAGGTCTGTCTCTCTCCTTCTACGTGAAGAAATTATTGCATAAGCCTTAATGAGGTTCCAGTGCTGATTTTCAAGTTGACTTTTTACAGTTTGTTTTGTGGATGAAAAATTTATGTGAACTCATTTGAACTGAAAGAGTAATTGAATGATTTCTATTCACTTTGTTTAGACTACAGCAAATTTACACCTTATGCATAACAAACCAAATAGTAACAAACATAAGCCTTGATTTTGTTATGGCAGTTTGATTTGTCTGAATTTGAACATTTCCCTCTCTAACCCAGAGTTCAAGGCCGCCTTCGACATGTTTGACACAGACGGAGGCGGCGACATCAGCACCAAGGAGTTGGGTACTGTTATGAGGATGCTAGGCCAGAACCCATCAAGGGAGGAGTTGGATGCCATCATAGAGGAGGTCGATGAGGACGGTGAGCTCATCGTAGGATAAAAATTTAAAGAAGTCAGTGTGCAGCTGTTGTCACGGGCTTTAGTAGAACTCCTTGTGACGAGTGAACTGACCTTTATGGGTAAAAAGAGTGATGAGTCTCTTTAACCAAGCATTTAAGACCTTATGGTGAATTGTAGATAATCACTCGATAAGTAAAGAAGACATCTCAAACTCCTTCCCATCCAGTAAATGTAAAACATTTTTTTACTGGATTATAAAAAAAAGTAGTATGGCTGAGATGGACTCAGGCTGCACTTAATGTGAAGCTTTCTCCCATCCTCTCCTTCCTCATATATCAACTTCTTCTCTCTTCAGGCAGTGGTACCATCGACTTCGAGGAGTTCTTGGTCATGATGGTCCAACAGTTAAAGGAGGACCAGGCTGGAAAGAGTGAAGAAGAGCTTTCTGAATGCTTCCGCATATTTGACAAGTACGACAATCGATATCATCATAAAGCTTAATACAAACACCATATTTCACTGCGTTTAGGAATATACAGATATGCCCATAAATGAGAATGTTACAGAATGAAGAGATTTTTTTTAATGCACTATACATATTAATAAAAATGAAAACGAAAAGCTCTTCAGAAAAAACAAACAAACAACTTGTTATGGGCAGACAATATAGCACATCTTCAAAGCATCAAAAATAATTTTTTCACCAACTATGGCTTTGTGTAGTGATTCATCCTGACCATTCTGAGGTTTTTTTTTAATTACAAAGTTATGTGAAGGACAAAAAAGTTTCTTTTGATTATGAATTTGTTAAACAAAAGCCATACAGGGTGCATGTACAGTTGTGGTCAGAATTTTACATACATGTTTAAAAAACAAGAATTGGGCACACAAGTTTGAATTTATTTTGGATTTTCTCTAATCCACATGGGGAAAATTATACATACAGGCTCAGATATATACATACACTCATTTAAATCTTTTAATAAGTGCTGCTGAAGGTCCTACAATGTGTTTGAGAGGTATGTTTGGAGGAGAAAAGGTGAGGCTTTCAAACCTAAGAACACTGTACCAACTGTCAGGCATGGAGGTGGTAGCATCATGCTCTGGGGCTGTTTTGCTGCCCGTGATACTGGTACATTGTACAAAGTGGATGGAATAATGAAGGAGGACTACCTCCAAATTCTTCAACTTCACCTCAAATCAACAGCTAGAGGGTTAAAATTTGGACACAACTGGGTGTTCCAACAGAACATGATCCCAAGCACACATCAAAACTTTTTTTGGAATGGCTGAAGCACGCTAACATTAAGCTTCTGGTATATCTTTCCCAAAGCCCCAACCTCAACCCTATTGAAAATTTGTGGACTATGCTTAAAAGCCAGGTCCATGCCAGGAAACCAACCAATTCAAATGAAGTCTACTAATTTTGCCAAGAAGAGTGATCAAATATTCAGCCAGAATTATGCCAGAAGCTTGTTGATGGCTACCGAACATGTCTGGTCGAGGTGCAACTTGCTAAGGGACATTTAACCAAAAATCAGTGGGGGTGTATTTATATATTTGAGCCTGTATGTGTAAATGTGTGGATTAGAGAAAATCCAAAATAAATTCAAACTTGTGCACCCTATTCTTGTTTTAAGTCATTAAAGATGTATGAGGTATGCTGTATTCCACCCTAGAAAAAGAACAGTTCAAAGAAATCATTAAAAGCCCAAAATGACCATGACATTAATGCCCATGATGAGTGTGTGTAAACTTGTGACCACAACTATAGCAATTCAGAAAAACAGTAATGCAATGACAACTCATAATTCAGTCAGACAGCTCAAGTTTGAAATGATTTATTACAGCAGCAGAATACAGTTAGAGTTTGATGTCTAAACTCCTCATCACTCCACACAAATGAGGTACACAAAGAAATCAGGGAAGGATGAGTTAACGTCCCCCGGAGCCTACAGGTGGATGCTGGCATGGTGGAGTGGTCGAAACAGCAGGCACCAGCAGTACTGACACATCAAAGGAAGAGTTCTGAACATTTGCGGCTTAAACAGATCGCCAAATTTGGAGCGTGTGTTTGATATGTCATGTGGACAGTGAGGTTTATTGGTGTGTATGATGCCTTTAAAAAAAAAGATTGTGTATAAGAATTTCCCATTCCCTCCTATAGCAAATCTTTATCTTCTAGATCTAAAAGTCTTACATATTTATAGGCTATGTCTCATACTAAGATTTACACATGAAAGTAGGCACTTTTATATTTGCACCCACTCACCTGTTGCAATATGCAAGCCAGTGTGCCAATCTGACCCACAATCCTCTGTGTATCAAGTCTTTTCTATAATACTGTGTGGTACATAAATAATCACCATTGTTTTCCACCTAACTAAAGTATTAAAACCATACTGGAGAGTTCCTACTGTTCATGAATTCTATATTGAAAAACTGGACATGTAATTTGCATCCTATCATATTGAGCCCCTGCTGACAAGAACCGTTTGTTGATCAAAATAGGCTGTTTCTTTGTGTCAACTGAAATGAATTGTCTTGGAGATGGTTAAACTCTATCAGTCCTAATTCCATGCCAAAAGCCCCTTTTCTTGGGAGCAGTGAGAAATTACTCTGTCCAGGTAGGAGAAACACAAAGAAAGCAGGGTATGAAATGCACAGAGTTGAGGCTGAGACAAGTTTCTGATATTGCGCAGGATTATGTACAAGCCAGTCAAGTGTCTTTGGGATCTTCCTGCAGTCCCAAGAGCTGATTATTTCAGACAAATAAAGATCATTGTAGTGGGAAATAAGAATTTTAAGATCTTATTTTGAGATCAGAAGAGAGACAGTGCCCTGCAATAGACTGGCAACCTGTCCAGGGTGTACCCTGGATGGATGGACAGACAGATGCATGGATAGATGATCGACAGTCTATTTTTCAGGAGTTGAATTTAAGAAGCATGAGAACATGGTCAAAATATCTCATACTGATGTTAAACTGAGCTCTGTTATGTCTATGGAAATAGGACAAGGAATCATTTTGGATTTTCCTGTGAGTGTTGTTGTCATCACCCTTCTATAAGTAGGTGCTTGTAAGTCAGATTTAATTGTACCTTCACCTTGTTTTCCACTTTTTCAAAACATTGTCATTCCATAGTAGGACTATGTTTATCTGATGCTGCAGGAGTACAGGATATTCAAGAATGACCTGCTTTGTTCTGGCGCTTACATTTACAATAAAGCAAGGTGGTGAAGGAGACTGGAGGCGGGTATACAAAAATACCTAAAAGATTCTAAAAGATCTTGAATGGGCACACCATCTGCTCATCTACACAGGCCTTATAGTTTAAGAAATCAGAACTTTTAGCTGATTATGTCTGTGTGTGAATTCAACTGAAAAGGCTCTAATTTCCACTTCTAGACGGTGGGTGCTGTCACTTTGTCTCTCCTTAGGCTCCTCGAAAGCTGTTATGTCTTCCTCTGAGCTTTGCCCTTCCTGCTCTAATGTCTGCCCCTACTTCACCTCATCCCCTGACAGCAATAAGTCTGACTCCCCTTCTACAATTCTGAGTTAGTAAGTCCTGCTGACCACTACAAAGGGCACTGAATAAAAGTTGTGGAATCTGCCACGTGGTTACAGCCTGGACAGGTCGCCAATCTCACAGGGCGCAATAGAAACATAATATCTACAATTTATCACTTAACCTCCCTTGTTGCCACAAAATGTGGAAGCTGCAATGCTCGTCATATTTAAAAGAAAGTCTATGTTGTCTGTTAATCAAACCCCCACAAATATGGCAAGCCCAGGATGTCCTCTTGACATTACAGTAGGACTCATATGGAATGCATAAATTGTGATTGACACAGAGCTCTCAGACTCACGTCCCTTACAGACAACAAAAGAACTGCTGGCTTTCAGGAGAATATGCCCATTAACTCCTGATGGCAACAATAATAATAATGTTTGTTTCATGTAAGCCCGCATGGTCATGGTGAGTCAAAATTCATGTGACCGATACGGGGCGTGACTTACAACGTCAACACTGATTGACGTGCTTAGCAGGACCAGGAAGCCAGGAGTGACATCACTTTCCAGAAGTCCCCTTCAGGTTTCATCGGCGGAGAGCCACAGCGAAGCAGAGACAGGAAAATAAAGGAGTGCGCTGCTATCTGACATTCGGGAGCGTTTGAGCTGATTTTGCAACAAAAAATTATAAGGTGAGACTGCGTTTATCAAATTCTTGTACCAACGCCTTCTTAGCGTTAACCGTTACATCCAGACTTCGTGTACCTTACAAGCTAACGTCGTTAGGGCTAGCTCTCTACATCCCCGCTGTTTATGTCGGAACAAAGACGGTCTGCTCAGCGACCCCTCGGCTGGTTTTTCCTTGATTCGCACACCTCACAGTGTTCTCATTTCAACTATTTTTTTAGTGGCCTTATGACTGTCCAAAATGTACCCGTCATGCTAAAACAGCTCATTAATTTTTAATGACTGTGCGGTAATGTTAGCTAACGTTCATTTGCAACACTTAGTGTCGTAACTTAATTAATGTCATATGACTTAGACGGAACTGTACGGCCTCACTAAAACTATAAACATGTTTGGTATGAATATTAGAATATTAGAATATTATAGCTATGCCGAATCCGTTATTACTGACCTAACGTCAATAACAGCCAAATGCAGTTCCTGTGTTGTTATAGCTTTAATAGCTAATAACAGCTCACGGTTCTTGTGTATTTAAAGGATAGCGGTATGTTAGCTATCTGAACTCCTGTAATGTAATGTAGCAAATTAAATAGGGCACATTAGCAAGGGTCTGGGTCAGTTTTTTTTTTTTTTTTTTTTTTTTTTTTTTTTTTTCCCCCTCCCCCTTTTTTTTTTTTTTCCAGTCTTTTT
>VUQI01003787.1:16704-26796 GCA_015106735.1 Paratilapia polleni | reverse complement strand
CACCCTGCTCCTCTGAATAAGTGGATTATCATTAATGGCCAAGCTTTGATTCCTTATAATCTGTTATTTTCTAAAAAAAAAAAAAAAAAAAAAAAAAAAAAAAAAAAAAACACAGCCTCAGCAGATGAATAAATAAAAGCATACCCAAGAGCTCCAGCAGTGATGAAAACCACCCAGAGTTGTCCCAAACTGAGTGTGGCAGCATAAACTATCATCCCCACCACAGACATGAGGTAGACTGCAAGGGTAGTCTGCCTGGAAAAAAGAACATAGGAAATATACATAACTGTGAGAACTACACTCATTATTATGTGTGTGGACCTTAATGTTACAGTAGGTACTGTAGCAGAGCACAGAAGTATCTGAAGTAATTAAAAAAGAATTAAAATGAAAGCTGCAGCAAGTATTCAGCCGAAATTTAGAAAATTTATCCATCCATTTTCTTAACCACGTATTCAGTTCAGGGTCACGGGGGGGGGGGGGGGGGGGGGGGGGGGCTGGAGCGAATCCCAGGTGTCATTGGGCAAAAGGCGGGGTTCACCCTGGACAGGTCGCCAGCCTATTACATAAAGACCATTCACGTACACATTCACGTACACATTCACACCAACGGCCAGTTTAGAATCACCCATTAACCTAACACGCATGTCTTTGGACTGTGGGAGGAAGCTGGTGTAACTGCAGAGAACCCACGCAGGCTGAACATGCAAACGCCACACAGAAAGGCCCCAGCCAACTGTTGGGTTCGAAACCCAAACTCATTTGCTGTGAAGTGACAGTGCTAACCACTGTACCACTGTGCCACCCGTGTGGATGAAAGGCAAAACACAAAAAATTACAAGAAAAACAAAACAACACACAGCTCTCTCTCCTTCACTCTTTACTCTAAGCTCCACCCACCAGACAAAACACATGCATCATAGTTATTTCTGGCTTTTGGATTCATGTGGAGTGGCTACCCTGCTTTTCCAGGGGAAATTCCTCAGCTTATGTCTGCAACTCGATGTATCGTGTATACTTCTTCCTCGCATTTTATTTAATCTGTGTCTCCAAAATGTTAGCATATATGGGTAAGACTGCAGCTGTGGGCATTCTCCACATTCTCCACCTTTTGCATGGGAAGTGCAAAAGTTCTTCTTTCAAGCACTGTTTTGTGGATATGCCACATTTATAAACCAGATGCCTGGCCTGAAAAAAACTGTGACTGGGTCAAGTCAAGAGCTAAATTTTCTAATGCCTGAAAACAGAGCCCAGAGAAGTTGCAGGGGCGTAGTTGCATTTCAGACCAATTGTGTTAAAATTTGCTGAAACTCTGTTATGGATATTTCGCAAAAACATGCTGCCTACATGAGCGCTAATGTGAATATTTGGCCACTAGTAGTGCTATTGCTTAATGTTTTGAACAGCGCCTTTTTGTTTGTTTTACTGTACTCACAGGAGCACACAAGTGAGCTCACAAAATAAAGCCTTTGTAAATGTTTTGAGAGGAAGGACGTGCATTTCAAAGGTTTTGTGAGCCTACACCTTACAGATAAACACAATGGGTGACAAACACTGAAGGTAAACACCATTTCTGTTTGCTTCCCAAATACACACAATGTGAAAGAATCTCAATTTTAAACATCTAAAACTTTAGAATAAATCTACAATAAAAAGCATTAAAAATGAAATCCAGCAGAATTGGTAATAATATTAACAGATTAAAGTGTCAAGTATTTAGGAATGGACAATCAGAGTGCAAATGTAAGACACTAATTACAACATGAGGATTAAACAACAAAGCCAGGTCAGACTGAATGGCACTTTGCATGTATGCCATAAACATTCTCATATTTCCCCATTTGCAGTACAAAGCTGTTGTAGCTACAACAGAAGGGGGTTGACTGAGTGGACACTGCTGTTACGACACATCCTGAGAGCCCATGGGGCAGGAGCAGAGAGGTCTCGGTTGTAGCAGGATGCTGCACCTGAGTAAACAGATATGGAGAACCAACAGCTAACACAAACACTAAACAAGATCTGCAATATGCAAGTTCAGAAGGGAAAAGACAATAAACAGAAAAGAACAGAGCTTGTGTGGCTGCCTACTGGTGGCAGAAAAGGTTATAAACCTTTTGATTATCAGTCCATCATTTTGCTTTTTTCTCAGTTTCGTTCCACACGGGGTATGACTTTATCTCCCTCTCTGTGCATCCTTTTGTCATTTTTTCCCCGAACACAACCACACCTCCACTGGAAGAATTGCTGCTGTCGTACTTTCCCCATTTGATATTTGTCTTACTTGTAAGTTTTTGTTCTGTCCAACCAAATGCCACAGATGAGGGAGCCAACCATCCCTGCGATGACAATGGTCAGGCCAATCCTCCCAGCATTCACTTCTTCTCCCTAAAAAGCCAACAAAGACCAGAAACGAGAGGAGTTGTTTATCTTATGGCCTTACATACCATGCAAAGGCTGGACAGATTCAGAAAGAGAAGGCAGTTTTTTAGGCATATTGAAGGGTGAATTTACTGTGTTTAAGCAGCTTTAGCACCTTTATAATCCAGTGATTTGTGAATCATTTTAATACTGTATTAAAAATGAAAACAGTATAAAGACAGCATATCAAACGCTGAAAGAAAGAAACTTTGAAAAAAGTGTGGGGGTGGGTCACAGGTTTGAACTGCTAGGCTCCCTTTGGCATGGCTTGTTTACTACAAAGCCATGCTGTTGTTATACATGCAGAATGTGGCTTATCATCTGGACCTGTATACACTCACCGGACACTTTATTAGGTACACCTTACTAGTACTGGGTTGGACCTCCTTTTGCCTTCAGAACTGACTTAATTCTTCATGTCATAGATTCAACAAGGTGCTGGAAACATTTCTCAGAGATTTTGGTCCATATTGACATGACAGCATCACACAGTTGCTGCAGATTTGTCGGCTGCACATCTGCTGCTCACTGAATATTTTCTCTTTTTCAGACCACTCTCTGTAAACTCTAGAGATGGTTGTGTGGAAAATCCCAGCAGAGCAGCAGTTTCTGACATACTCAGACCAGCCTGTCTGGCACCAACAACCATCCGGCATTCAAAATCACCTTTCTTCCTCATTCTGATGCTCAATTTGAACTTCAGCAGGTCATCTTGACCATGTCTACATGCCTAAATGCATTGAGTCGCTGCTATGTGATTGGCTGATTAGATATTTTATATTAGGTATAATGAGCTGACAAATGAACAAGTGTAATTAATGAAGTGGTGAGTGTGTATTTCAGTTGTGAAGTGGCCAGTGAGTGTATATCTCTCAACATTAATGGGGCCTTTGCAGATACACAAGGAAATTGTATACACTTAAACTTATAAGTGAACAAACTTTTGTAAATTTTGTTTAGCTATGGTTAATCTGTTACTACAGTGTAGTTTATTGATATTATGTTACATTGGTTCCGGATATTAAACCTTACAATTGACTATTTAAGTCGAACTATTCAACTATTCAAGTGCCCCTTTGTCAAACTATGGGAAACATAACTAGAGTTTCAGGCAACAGAAATTATTTGAGGTGAGTGCAGAGAAAATGGAAGGGCAAAAATTCTGTTCGGGACTTACAGGGTAATGTATGATGATCATGCGGTTCAGCAGGGTCCCGACAGCATAAAAACAACCAACGTTCAGGCCTGTGAAATTGGAAATATGTTCAAATAAAATCTGCTCACTGAAAAACCACAGGAGAAAAGTATCTTTGAGGAATTTCCCACTTTTTAGGAAGCGTGAAACTAACTTAATTAACCAAATTATGAAATACTTTTTTAGCTGTTTCTGATGAACCTAGTCAAGCTAGTTTCAAAAACAGAGAGTGGTCCCAAACCAAGGATAAATGTGCACTGAATGTCTCTTCCAAAAAAGTCAGTAGCTGGGATACTAGAAACTACACAGAAAACTACCTGCATAGTTTTGTTAGAAACATTCAAAAGATCAATAATACATTCAATTGACAGGTCGAATCTTTTTTGTGTACCATTCACAGATATCGTTGTGTAAATGAGCCCGTCTCTCAAGTATAGCTGCTAAGGTACAGCAGCTACAGCTTAGTTAAAGTGATAGGGACAGGTGGAGACTGCAGCCTGTGGGACCAACTGTGACAATCAGGTAAATCTGAGATGCCAGTGAACTGTGCAGTGTTACCCAAAGGGTCACTTGCAGAACAACAGAAGGACAGAGAGACAGAAACATGCCTTCACTTAGAACACACAAATTCTAGTCACATGACTGTGTCACATGAAGTGACATGAGTAAGGTTAAGCTGAAATGCTTCCTTCGACTGCTCACAGCTGTTTGACACAGTTTTGTTAGGATTGGGCTGCAAAAAAACAAAGGCTGCAGTTTAGGATCATTTTTTTATAATTAATTAACCTGCCAATTATTATTTTTTTGATTATTTGATTACTATTATTGGTATAAAATGCTGGAAAAACATTCCTCCCAGTTTCTTAAAGGTTACATGTTAACTTATATTGTCTGCCAAAATTCAAATATATTCATTTTACAGTTTTATAAAACTGAGAACATCTTGACTTTTAATTTTGATTTTTGATTTTTCTTCAAAAGAGACTTTATCTTTTTCTTTTTTTTTTTAATCAAGTAACTTGGAACTCCAAAAAAGAAACCAATTCATATCTCAGACTCTTTCCACTTCATCAAATCTTTGATCTTAGGGTCACATTGACCAAACACACGTGTTAAACGTTGTCAGGCTATAAACGAACTTTGAACTTCTTGAGGTAAATCCCATTTATCATCTTGAGGAATAATGGAATAACTGACGACTTACGTGCAGGACTCCGCAATATGATGATAAGATAAACACCATTACACTACAAAGGGAATTTTCAAGCTTGGTTCTACCTGATTTCTGTGAATCACTGGCTGATGTGATGAAGGGCAACATGTTGCATCAAGACAATGTTCACTTGAAATGGCTGATTAAACCCCAACTATGGGAATTCATACTACCTGAATAAAATTCAGCCTTTTTCCCTATCTGCTTTAAACCATTTTTATTAAGGATTTCCAACTCTTAATAAAAAAAAAAGGCAAAGTCCCCACAGAGGGTAAGTCATTAAAATAAAGTCTAACTTATAACTTTACACACAAACACACATTTTCATGAATTAATAATGCTGAATTATGAATTTCAACACACGGTTTAGAGTATTTTTACATATCAATAGTCTGTTATAAAAAAAAGTTAATGATAACATAATTTAACAGTAGTTTAGAGAAATGTGATGACCAACCATAAGTGATGACGAGGAGGATGAAGGGCCTGTTGTGCAGCAGCCTTCGGATGGAGGCTATATAGGAGTACTGCTCTGGCGGGATGCTACGAGCTGTGGCCTGGGCCTGAGTCGGAGGAATTTCAGGACGCTCCTGGAAAACTGACATATGGAAAGCACAGAAGTTTTAAAAACAGTGCACACTAGCAGTTTGTACACTTACAAACACAAACGAAAGCAACTGTTACAGGACAACAAGGAGATTCGGGCACGAGTATAACAAGCAGCCACCTCCTGTACTGAAAAATGAAGCCATGCAAAGTCCCCCAAACAACCGCAGTTCCACAAATGCACACTTGAGGCAAAAGACAGTCAGTCTTCATTGACTTCCATTTTACATGGCCCAGCTTTACAGCACAATAAGCATGTTTACAACGTGGTACAAAAATGTATGTTTTCAAGATAATTTCCCACTTCCTGTCAACTATACTCTCAAGCATTCAAATTTTATTAAGGGTTAAAGTTTGCATTATTACAGGCGTTGCTGCTTTGACTGATCGGTGGATGCCAACACAGGCGTCTGTTGCTGTCCAGGCTTTACTTCAGCTAATTTGAGTTATTGAATTGGACCTCTAAAACTTGTACTTAAAGCCCATCCAAGAACTCTGGGATCCGTTTTTTTTGAGAGAAATTCTAATATTCATGCATTTTATTTATTTTTTTGGTATGTTACTTAGCACATATTAGCAGGTATCTGTGTGGCGTACCATACAGGCTATGGATGCAGTTTGCAAACTTAAGCTTGCTAGTGTTACTTAATAACATAATACTGCACTAAAACTGAAGCTTCAAAACAGGAGTTTACAATTCAGTGGGTGAGTACATGGTGGCTACGTCCACCTTTTACAGTCAAAGGAGCGACCAATTTAAAAGTGCTTAAAACAAGTTTACTGCTGCATATTGTTTTTCCCCTCCTTTAAAGGTACATAAAGTTGTTTTTTGCGGTTATTTAATAGAAAAAAAGAATATTTTAATCATAAATATACACTGATTAGTGTGTAATTACGTCTTCCAACAAATGCATTCTCATAAACTTAGAATTAATCCATTAAAAATACATAGGGGCATTTGTGGAAGCCGCCATGTTGCCCCGCCATCTTGAATACAGTGGCCAAGATGGACATCGCCATTCTGCCTAATTGCATTTTATGTATGTGGCTAGAAACCAAACACATACAAAGTAAAAGGTAGAGGAGAAGAGAACTTGTAGGCGTTCGTGTGCCGTGGAAGCAAATTTTAATCTGTGCCTGCACCTTCAGACTCAAGCTATGAAGGACCATACCTATGTTTTATCATCTGAGAAGGGGTCTCCTTCTCAGATGATGTTGTCTCCAAAGAGACAATGTGACCTGCATCGGGATAAAACGTCATCCTCTTCCTCCTCACCTCAAGCCTCATCTCCTGAACTGAAGTCAGGGCTCTAACACACGAAAACCTGATATTGTCGCAATTACTTATTGTCAGCAGATTAGACATGCGACCCTCCCGTCTCCGGACAGCTGACAACGAGCCGGCTAACAACAACAGCTGGTTATAAGCTAACATTATGCCAGCTAACAATAGGCTCAAGTGTCCTAAAAATCACACTTTCCCTCTGATAAACAGTTTGATTACATTCTCACATTGTATGAGAGTTTATACACTAAGTGTATAAACATTACATCCACTTCAAAGAAAGCTTCATTAAGACCAGCTAACAGTGGCAAAAACAGCAGCGCTTACCAACAAAAAAGTTCAGGATATCCTCAACAACTCACCTCAGTATCGCTGTCATCAGTCAGAAGTGATTCATTGACCCGTATCAGACTCCTTCCACAAATTTTTACAGCTTTCTCCAGAGTATAATAAACTTGGATGCTTCTCACCTGGCATACTGACAGCTGAGGTAAACAGTGGACTGACAGCCAACACTCACTACAGATGAAAACATGTTTGTCCTACAGATAGGTTTATGCACTTGAATTGGGAAGGGTAAGAAAACAGAATTCAGTTGACTGCAGTCTGCAATCTACTGACATCTAGCAGTGAGATTTTACACACTGTACCTTTAACACACAACAAACAAGCCCACAGGCTTCTTCCTAGAAAGGTATGGAGCCCAAATGAGTCATGCCTGTTTTGTTCAAGGACACATTCAGGCAAGGCTGGATGGGCTCAAAACACCTCCACATAATGAACTATACTCTTATTTGCTCCACTGAGAATCGGTCAGTATCTGGTTTTGAGGACTTTTGGTTTTTGAGGTGATAGCCGTGGCATAACCTGTTTAAGTCTAACCTGTTTAACTACATGACCCTCGGGCCTCATGTGGAAACACAGACGTCTGTCTTTGTGCTTGCTGGAGCTGAGCCAGGGGAGCCTTTTTTTCCCCCCAGCAAGCCTAACATGAAGGTCTGTGTACAGTAAACTGTTCTCACTAATCCTACAAAAGTACCCTACTCTCTTACAAAGCTGCTCTACCAACGGAGGTGAAGAAAGTTTAACTTATTTGATTGTTTTAAGGAAAGGCAGAAGCTAAGCATCTTTTCTCACCTAACAGTTTATGCAAATCTTTCAATCCTGGGACTTTGTCTGCCCTGCTGACTCACAGTCCTTTTGCAGGGCTACAGATGGCCCTGCCAGCAGGACAACCCTCACACATGGCATCTTGCATGTATGCATGAGGGTGAGCTAGTATATACGTGTCATGAAACTACTGCAGCCACCTGGTGTGAATTATGGTGCTAGAGTAACCAAGAACAGCATAAGTCACATCACTTGCTCACTACCACCCGTCACAGAACTGTAAGCGTATGAAAGAATCAAGACCTGACAATATATAAATATTTTAGAAGTGTGTCTAACCTTTTTGTTTTTGTCTGAAATACAGTTTTGCACAGTGTTATCTCTTCAGGCCTCTAAAAATGCATAATCAAAAAAAAAGCTCCTCTGCCACGCAGGGAAGATTTAGATGTGTTGAAATGAAGTGGCAAACTCTGTGGCTCAAAAATGAAGCCAATACAGAAGTGTCAAATCACAACCACTTCAGAAGTCATAATGCTGTGAAACTGTGTGTAATTAGAGTATTACTTGTGGCAGGGAAAAAAAACACCCTATTTTGGTGCAAAGTTGATAAACTTTAGAAGCATTTTACGTTTTAATAGTGATTCAAAATATGCTGTTTTTTTTATGTCTCAGTGACCACTGAAATTAGAGTTATGGCACTTTCCACATTCATGTAGATAGGGGCTTCATAATACCCGCCTGGGATTTGAGCCAAGATGTCTGCCAAGTTGTGAAACTTGCTTCTAGAAGGACTTTGACTGAGCTAAAAAGCACTATATGGAGTTGGCTGTTTAGTTTTTCCAGTAAGAACATTTTGCTTTAAGTCTGTTTTTTGCTAGCCAAAGTTAGCATCCCACTTTAATATCACAATAACTTTTAGAGGTAACTTACTAATCAAGCTAGCAACCTCGTTCTAGTGTTAGCTGATGACTCCTCAGGTCTGTCCTCTTATTCAGATATAGTCACATCCAGCTTCACAAACAAACAAAGAAAAAAAAGAGAAAAATGTGGTTGGCAAGTGGTTCATAGAGGTTGCTGGCTGTCACTGGGTGAAACTGGTCACAAAGAGATAAAAAAAAAACCTACTTGTGATTGCTTTGGTCACTAGCAAACTACTGCAGTCGCCTGTAGTTTGCAGGGAAGACGCCGACTTGTCTGCAGACACTTGCTAACTACTCGTCGTGTGGTAGTAAAAGTGTGGTTTGTGATGCAACCTGGAAACAGAGAACATTCACCTTCAACGTAAAAGTTGTGCCTCACCACTGCTTGGAGAGTAGTTGAGCGTTTGCAGACAAGTTAGCAAGCAGTTTGTTCGGGCAACTGTGGCAATCTGCTAGAGACCAAAGCAATCGCATGGAAGTTTTTGGTGCAGCACAGCAATCCTCTTTGCACCCAATTTCACCTCGTGGCTGTCAGCAACCTCCAGCAACCATTTGCCAACTGGTCGGGGAATACACATTTTTCCTTCACGATCGATGGCTAGCTGAGTGGTAGTAAAACTAGAAAAAGTGCAACGCAGACTGGAAACGTCAGCACTGCAGCCAACGTGTTTCAAAAGGCACATTTTTTACTTTGAAGGTGAACGGTCTTTGTTCCCAGTAAAAAAATTTAAAAAAATAACTCTTACTGCACTCACTGACTTCTTATATCTTTGTTTGTATTATCTGAACTGAGCCAATTCAAACACATTAATCACAAAAATCACTAATAAACTGTTGCTTTTGTTTGCCAATATTTGGGCAGATTAGAATGTGTTAATTAGTGAAAGTGCTGGTTGGTGAATTTAGTCATCTTGCAGCCAGCCTGCAGTTACTCATTCACTAAATGTTTACGCTTGCTTTTCTTTCGCCACCCTTGTTTTTACCATAAAGAAACAGTAGCATTTTCAGTCCTCTCATGTTACTCTAGGAGTTACATATGAATACAAGTAACTATTAACTATTTAGTGGTCCACAGACAAATTCGAAACAAGAGTCAATTGTGAGCCGAGCTCATGAAAGTAATCACCATGTGACTATGTGACTAACCGAATAGTCACATGAGCAAAGATTGAGCTGAGGTTTGCATTTCATAGTGCTTCATTAACAACAGGAGACTATAGTCAAAACACTAACACTGACTGTATAGTCAGTCTAAATGCTGTGCATGGTACTACTAGGAAATTCCTTCACAAACATCCTTTTGTGTTTAGGAATGCAGAATGCTTATGAGGGACGCAAGCCCCCC
>VUQI01003787.1:3031-16658 GCA_015106735.1 Paratilapia polleni | reverse complement strand
CTACAGCATTTTCATGGCTCTTGTTCCTCTTAGCCAGCCAGTGTTCTATATAGAAAAGTAATATGTATTTATTGTATTTTGACTAAACACTTATATTGTTATTTTACATCGTCCATAAATGGCACAGCACATGATTCTGGGTTTCTCGACAAAAAACACGGACATGCCACAATTGTTGTCTGTTTGTCACGTCGCTTCCTTCTACCACAAAATGCTGAGTCCTTTTGTAACCATAGGTTCTCTTTTTCTGGTCCATCTATGACTACAATGACATTGTGAGATAATACTGTGGATTTCATTATATTTCTGCTGACCTTACTTGTACTACAATACAATGCATCTTTTTTTTGGTCAATCTCCCCTTCGTGTAAGGTTTTGTGTTGGTATGAACATTCATGTCAGCACTTTTTTTGTCCACTGAATGGTGCTTCTTGTCAAGAGTGCAAATTAAAACCATCATGGGGTTAATCCACTGAATAGGAAATTCCCATGGGCCTGAGCTAGAAAAAGCTCATACAATACATGTCCAAAATCTGAACCTTTTAGAGCACATGGGGGAGCGGGAAGCAGGGCTGCCATCACTGAAATGTTACTCTTTAACCATTCACAAAAAATCCTTGGTTACATGGTACAGTAAAATCAGTTTCATGTAGTTTTTATGTAAATTCAAAACCTGACAGAAAAAAAAAAACCACGTTGCCCCCTAAGCTTCACGATGTGTAGCCATGCAGAAAGTTTCGTTTTATCTGCAGAGGTGCTGAGATACAGTATTTGCTAAAATGGAGGATGTATAGTTTCTTGTGCACTGCAGTGAGCAGTAAGAAATTATGTTAGAATTATTTAATGAACCACAGGCTTCAATTGCTTTCTTTGAAAATACACTGTATTAAAAACCTGACCCCATGAGAATTTAAATATTTAGGTTTTCAATGCATCCAGCAACGTAAACCAAATCCATCTGCTTCAATTATATTGTGAAGATGGCAAGAGATGGCACATAAAACCCAAACTATCTGAGTAGCTAGAAACCACTGGAACTAAATAAGAAAGTACTAGTTTTGGTTTTTGGTGATTATCTTACCAAAGACAACAAGGATGAAGAGTAAGGTAGCCACTCCTGCTGTTATGTAGAACATGATTCTGATGTGGTGAGCCAGCTCATCCATGTCTTCCACATTAGGCACCAGGATAGGAGGCACAAGGAACCCGATGGCAATACCCAGCTGTAGGAAAATGGAAATATTTAACACACTTTAAAGAAAAAAAAGAGTTCAGAAGCAAAGAAGTGCTACAGCATTGTTTTCACTAAATGAAAAAAATTAAAATCTTTGCCCCTTATTTTCAGGTCCAGTGCATTGTGACTGAGTGGCTTTACACAACCTGTATTAAAAAGTTTTAACTACTTGTTTTTGTCATGGATGATTCTGTTTAGAATAGGCCCCTCTATTTTGGGGAGGTCTTGCTATTTTTATGAGGTTGCAAAAGGGTCACACATGATGTAGCCCCAGTCCGATGACATGACCCTGCAACTGACCTCAGACCTTCTGCTCAGATGTCTGTGGAGGACTTCTCAGAGCTCCCTTTTTTTTTTAATATAATTTATGAAGTTAGGATGGGACCTCACTGTTTCTTTTTAGATTGAAGGTGAAAGAGTTTCAGTCACCTTCTCAAGAAGAGAAAGTAGACTGGAGAAATTGTATAAATACTCCCTGATGGAAGACAGCCTTCAGAGCTAGATGACATGACTTTTGACGTTGACATGAAAGTTGCAATAAAGCTTAGACATTTGAGTCTTCTAACTCATTTAACCACAACAGTGAAAACCCAGTCTCACAAGATTTCCACAACAGTTTTGTGCTTATTATAATTAGTCAGTGTTTAATATTCACCTTTAGTTATTTGCTATTAGTTTAAAATGAAATTTAAGTGCAACTTGAAGACTCGGCTGACTTTTAAAAGTGAATGGGAGCAGCGATTAGAAGTCGTATGTGGCTCTGGCATCCAGTCCAGCCCTGCATAATTTACAGACAGCTGTCAGACAGCTCTTACTTACTCACTAGAGCAGACCCTGCTGCAGCAGAAAAAAAGACATGCAGAATACTGACACAGTTAACACAAACCTGGTTTCCCAGAACTCCTATGGAACAAGCAGTGGAAACTTCTTTCTCTCCAAACCACACTGAGGCAAGGTAAGAAGGAATACCAAGGACAAACACGGTGGCTACTGAGCACACAAACTGACCAAAAAAGGTGACTGGGAACATATCGGGACTTGCACTACCGATTTTTATCCAAGCGCCAATGCAGTTAAAGGCCGACCCAACGAGGACAACATCCCGGATGCCCCTGTTGTCCAACAGCCAGAGGATGGGGAGAATAAGTGGAATGTAAGTGAGCAGGTAGATCATGGACAACCAGTCAATAGCCAGAGCATCAATGTTGTAGAAGTGCATGAATATGTTGCTAATAATGCCATACTGCAGCCACATGAATGCATTGCTTGCTGAGACAGCACTGAAGAGAAACAGCATGAACCAACGACGATGGTAAAGCTTGGTCTCAGCCTTTGTGACCAGCTCTGCTTGGTCACCTAAAGCCTCCATGTCTAACCGGGACCCTGTGGAGACAGTTCTGCCTAAAGGCCCTGGACTCCACTGCAGCGAAGCGAAGCCTGGAGCAAGATTCTTTGCAGCCTTGGAACGCGGCCATTCTTCACCACTGAACTCAGAATTTGCACGGTCCCCTTTCAAAGTATTGTTATCTGGCATTTCAACTGTCCTGAAACGGGCCCCTGAAACGTGCGAGGTGAGAGGTCTTAAGATTCAAGAGCTTGTGTCCTAACAGCTTGCTGCCTTGTGTGCAAATTGCCTGCAGCAGAGAGATGCCAGAGAGCAAGAGCAGGTGGAGTTATTATTGCCTTACTGGTGTCCCCAGTCCCCTCAGAGTCCCTTGCATGTGATGACACTGAGCCTACCCCATGTCCACACATTTATTATGTCCAGTCCCGTCATGTGATGTTAATATAAGAAATCTTCCACTTCTACCTAAACCACTCCTACCAAGTAAAATAACACTAACAATAGACAACCAAAACCAGAAATACTCCTCTGTTGAATTTTAATAAATTTTCTTGTGAAAGTTCACTCGTTTGAAATGTTTGGTTAATATTTCAAAGTCTTTGTTATTGTTCACCTACAAACCTCTGTGTGTACTGCTGAGGACAATACTGAGAATTCACCAACCATCAAAACATTTTGCATGCAAGCTGTTTAAAATTTATATTGTGAAACAGACTTTGAGAAATGAACTGCCCATCCAGTCTTGAAGACACTAAATGTGTAGATCTTATGTAACAAAGCCATGAGCAACGTGATGTCTTTTGCACATATGATTGTGATATATAGGCAGTTCAGATGTAATAAAAACTACTGCACAATCAGACAGTGGTCTAATCTGCTTTTGAGGCATCTGTTTAATCATTTTTTAATGAAAGAGACAGAAAACATAAATTAGATGAGTTGATCTGTACATTGGCTGTGGGTGGGTGTTTGCAGACTCCCAGACTGTGTGCAACTTTTTGTTCTTATTTATTCAAACTGTATCCGACTGTTTTCCAGTGATAAATGATGACTTTTCAGTGACATTTACTTGGAGTTGATGTTAAGGTGACTCAAGTGTTGTTTGTTCAAAAACTTTAAGTGTTAAGTCTGATACTTGGGTCCTCATACTACCAAAGGCACACTGCTGATCTTTGCACTCTTTTATGCTGATTTGACAGCTCGTGATTTTAAACTGCCCGGTTGCTGGTGATTTATAGCAGTACAACATTTTGTAAAAAAAAAAAAAAAAAAATGAAATTATAGTGTAAGATTTTTTTTCTTTTTTGCTTATGTTAAGTGATCAACATTTAACATTTAATAAATATTCACATCCAAAACAACCTCATTCTGAATCCACCTCTAGCTGTGAATTTGTTTTCTACATTAATGTATCTTTAGCCCATCTTTTGTCCACTGCAATGCTGTCGACTGTATGCCACTGTATGCCACTAAGTACAGCATTTTCTGACCAGACTTTCACCCTTGGTTTATCTATTGCACAATGCATTGGTGTCTGAGGACGTGGCAGATTCAAGCACACTTGTATTTCATGTCTGTTCTAAATCACGTAGCTTTTCCAGTTTCTTTTTGGAAGCTCCCTGTTCCAGGACCCAAATCTGAAGAATAGAAGCTTCACATGTATAAGTTGCTCAAAGGTTTCAACACACAACCTTTACCGTGTAGCACTAAAATGATGGAATAAATCTGAGGACAATTAAATTCTCCTCGCTCACAGACGCATAATGCGCCAAGCATGCTCCATCTTGTCAAACGTTTTATTATTCTCACTTTCTATAATTTTTTTGGAGTGTACCCACCCAATGTTCATATATTAATGATTACATAAATTTGAATCCTTTAACCATTTGTGTGTTTCAAACAACCTAGAAGTCTTTATATTATGGTTTTTGTGTGTGTGTGTGGTGTCTTGCTATGACCATATCTAGGGGCAAAAACATAAAACATTGACAATTTGAGGACATATTTAAAAGAGATGTTGTTTTCTCTAAATGTGAACCTTAGTGATTTTTCAGTCCCATGAAAATGAATGCAGTGCATTTGAGTTCACACAGTTCATTTTGTAGAGATTTGTTCCTCTACTGAGTGTAGAAAGATGTGAGAAATTTCGTTTTCTTTTTCTCTCATTATAAAGTTTCATATAAATTAGGGCACATAGTTGTTGTAGTTCTTTTTTGTGTCTTGCATGTCAGTCCACTGTGTGCATTCTTGTTTGTCCCACATGCCCAGCATCCAATGCTGTTGCTTGGACGCACAAGTGATGTACTGCGGTCGCTTAAACGTGCGCAATTACGCAAACGTGCTAAGAAAACCACAGTCCAAGTGATTTGTGGTTATTAGCCTACATGTGGGCTGCATATGTGGCCAAGTAGGTTAAGAGTTAATATGCCCTGCTTTCTAACTATAAGACAGCATCACACCCTACCTGATTCCCGAAGACTCCGATGGCGCAGGCGGTGGACACTTCTCCTGAGCCAAACCACACCGACGCGATTCTAGAAGGCATCCCAAGAATGAAGACCTGCGCGAACGAGCAGCAGAACTGTCCCAGGAACGCCACGGCAAACAGGTTGGGCCTGACGCTGGCCACTTTGATCCACGTTCCCGCACAGTTGAGCGCTGTTGCCACGAGCGCGATGACACGGAGCCCCTTTTTGTCCAGCAGCCAGGTCACCGGGAAGATGAAGGGAATGTATGTGAGCATGTAGATCATAGACATCCAGTCTATGGTGAAAGCATCAACGCTGTAGAACTTCATGAAAATGTTGCTGATGATGCTGTACTGTATCCATTGGTAAGAGTTGCTCAGCGAATATAAACTGAACAGGAGGACAATCAGCCAGCGTCGATGGTAAAGACGGGTGGGTTGCAGCGCCTCATGACCGTCCTGCTCACTCGGGTTGTCGTGGTGCATCGCCGCGTTACCCCCTTCCAGCTTGACATGGTTCTCAGAGTCCGCCTTCCATATACTCTGATCCTCGTTTACTTTAGTGTCTTCTAACGCTTGTTTCTCGCTCATATTCATCAAGTCTTCTCAGTAATACTCATCGGGAGTAAACTTGACAATCAACTACTGTGGTTTGTTAAACCAGGCTCAAATAAACCGAAAGTGGCTGAATTCGCCCTTTTTTCATTGAGGAACTTTCAGCGCTTTCCAAGAGTGTAACGTGCACGACGCACAGGCCCTAAAACTTTACGTTTTCAGCAGCAGGAGATCAATCTTCAGTCTGTTTTATCTAAAACTCTATAGTTAAAATTAAATAGCTTAAAGAAGAGACACTACGACTTCCAAGTTTTGCGGCTGTCTCGGATCTATTAGTTCATTTCCTCCCCGGGGGTGAAGTTATTTTCTTGTAGTCGAACTTTCACCCAAATCATTAAAAAGTTAAATAACCCGGTGTTACAGGTAATTTAATGACATCAAATAGTTATCTGAAGTCTAGTTTCCCGAGTGGTACCACGTGTTGGAGCGCCGGCTGTAACCCTCCACCCGGACTTAAAACCGCGTTGGCATCTTGAAACGAGTCGGTCAGCTCAGGCACAAGGGCGGAGTTTGACAAACTGTTCTTTGTGATATCTGAACAGGCTGCAACACTCAGATATCTGTCAATGTTACAGCGAGTAACGCCCGTAAATGCGCGTAATTTGTTCTTTGGTTTGTTAGTAGTGTTTCAGCTATAAAACATGCTGATAATCGCCACTTTATTGCAGCTGTTTCCTACTCTAAAAACATTGCAGATAACAGGTCATTTATTTGGACCGGCAGTTATGAAATAAGTGGCTAAGAGGCGACAAGGAAGGCTCGGCTGTGTTCCAGGACACACACACACACACACACACACACAGGTCTTTAAAATAGGATGTTCTCCTTAAAAAATATGTTACTTTAACTTTACATCTCATGCTGGTAAACAGTGCCATCTAGGGACATCCCCGGATTCTGTCACAAACTCCTGTTATCAGAACCACTGCAGACCTCACACATTCTGCTGCATTGACAAAGAAAAGAGGTCACAATGATCATCCAAAAGGCATTATATTTAATAAATATATCTGCTGGCTCTTTTCACACATCGGCTTTATCAACAGAAGTCAAGACCTTTTGAATGCCAGGTTTCAATTCCTCATTGTCAAACATTTCTTTTTGGTACATAGCCTAAAAGCCTATTTTTTATTTTTATTTTTGTTTAGGATCTTGACTTTACATTCTCTTTGTCCACAATCAAATCTGTCAAAAGCTCCTGAGAATTATCAATCAACAGTAACACACTAAAACACACGAACAACACAAGAAACACAAAATGAGATGGGATGACAAAGGTGGCTCTCCATGACACTAAAAATAAGCAATTTACAAAAATATCGCCTGAGTCACCTTAACATACATAGACTAGGTTGGTATTTCTCCCAATGTAAACATGGACTGGTTGATAATTCTACTTATCATTTAAGTTCATGGACAGATCACTGATAATAAATCAGAAAAGCAAAGAGTTGAGCAGAAGCGAAATAAATAGTTACAGTTTGGGTTCCGTATCGCGTTCTTTGGCAGACATGTTTGTCTGTCATGTCACTCCTTGATCAGGTTTTAACAGTGTAACACTAATTGACACATCTCCAGTCCGTCTCTCTCCATTGAGGTCAGTCGTCTGTTTCGCAGTACATCTTCAGTAGTCAGTGGGGTCAGCGCTGGTAGTGTGGTACAGCGATGTGCTGATGGTGGTACAGTACCAGTCAAAAGTTTGGATACACTCCAAACTTTTGACTGGTACTGTAGCTGCTGTGATGAGGAGTGTAGAGGAGGTCCGGGGTCTGAGGAGTCAGGCCGGTGCACAGAGGTTCGTGGCTGCTCAGCACAGATGACAGGTACTTGGCCTCCTCTGTCAGCTGCTTCACCTCCTTCCTCAGGGCAGCATTCTCCTTCTCCAGGTTCTCACTCTCCTGGAAACACACAAGGAGGGGATGTTAGAGCAGAGCTGCTATTTACTATAGGGATAAAAGTGTGTGCTTTTTTTGTGTGAGGTTAAGTTGGACAGGACAACTTAAAGGTGAAGGTCTTCACTTCTTATTCATGAAAAGCCAAACCTGCAGCCACATATCCTGTTTCCGTGCAGGTGTTTTTTGCATGTTTTAGTGTTTATTGCAGATCACGCTATATTTTTACCCCTGAACACTTTCAAAAGGATTATTCAGACCATTTTTAATCATCCATCTATGAATGTCTTGGATGGTTGGTCTACCATTTAGGTGTAGATCAAAATAGCTCAACAATTTTGCAAACTCATGGTCCACAGACGATAGCTCCTGTTGATTTTGACAACCTGACTTTTAATCTAACATGATCATTAAACCACAAATAGATTGTTATAAAATCTGGTGGATACATGCATGCCCACTTTAGGATGAACTGTAATAACTGTGTTGACTCCCTTACGCCATCATCAGGTCAGATTTTTAATTTGTTTAACACTTTTGTTAATTTTTTTTTTTTTAATGACCAATCTTTAAGTTAAAGAAGGATTTACACATTGAGATTTTGACAGTGGACACACCAGATGAAATGTGCCGGTGCTTGAAAAGTTAAAAAGTTCAAATTTTCAGCATAAACACCATGAGCAAAGTAAAGCAACAGATACACAATTCAGTTCAGCTTTTTTATATTGTAGAAAAAACTTTATTAAGGCTGGTCTTGGTAGTAAAAAAGTGTGGCACTCTTGGGAAAAAAGCTGGCGGTTATTTTGTAATAACTAAGTCATATCATAACAATATGCTAAAACAGTGGTATTCTTACTTGTTTCAGAGATCACTTATAACAAGTAAGTCAGTAAAAGTTGCTTGTTGTTGCCACTGCAGAGATAAACTGCTCTTTGTTTCAGTACTGAAATGAATGACCTTGGTTGTCTAGGACTCAGTAAAAGATATACAATATCTACAGCATGCCTCGCTTTATTGTAAAGTATAAATATTGGCTGCAAAAGTGTAAAACAAAAATGGCAAAAACACAGATTGCCCTGCTATATATTAACCTATAACAACTGACTGAAACTCCCTGCAACTTGCTACAGCAGCACCGCCGTCTTAAAAGGTACATTTCTGACATTTTGGGTGCCACATTTTCCAAAACAAGTGGAAAGAAGGTGTCTTTCAAACTGATCATCATCTTTTAGCAAGTAGACCATATTGTACGTCAGTGCTTGATACTTTTTTCTGTCTTTTTTTTTTTTGTGTGTGTGGGAATTGTAGGAGAGAAATCTTCCACTTGGTTAATTAAAAGGTCATCTCACCATGGCCAAAAGATCATAAAGCTGAGCTGTGAGTCCTTACTGTCACAGAACCTTTGGGCAAACCCCTGTACTTGCGTCACTTAGCCAAATACAGCCCACTGCTATCAGCGTTTTACAAGAAGTGACTGCCTTTTTCTCCCCTTCTGCCCACGACATGTTACATTCAAGCTCATTTACAAAGAAGAAAAAATACTACTGAAGAAACAGGAAATAAGCCACAGTGTCAAAGAGAGGGAAAATTCATCTTCCTGTTTATCTAGTGAGACGATGAAAGTAAAACCACAGGCTGTATTCTGTGTGACTGATGGGGTTTAAAGAGATTGATAAAATGTACTGTACTTCATAGGAAGGATTCTCATATATTCAAATCAGTTACACTGGATCTACTACTGCCTACAATGTGGCTTTTCTGAAGGTCAAAATCTGATAAAGTTCACTGAAACAGCTGCTTTTGAAACATTACAGTGAAAGAGAGTGCAGCCCTGCATGCATCATCTTTTCTTGAACGAGGAAGTCACATGGAGAGTGGTTACGTGGTCAGTGTTTTGAAATATAGGTTGATGCAAGAAATGACAGCATGTTGAGCTAGTGGAAGTATTCACAACTACGTAACATAGCTACAAGAACCAGCAAATCCAGCTGAAACACACTGACTGCCAACTGTCACATAAAAATGAGCTATAAAAGATCAAACAAAGGAAGCAGTGAACAAAGAGCCGAGCCCGAACACACTCCTGTCATCATACTCAGTGCTGCAGTCTCTGGCGCTTGATTCTGCTGCAAAAGGGAGTGATTGCCCACACGTGCTAATTTATTCCTTAAGCTTCTGCAAACACACAGAGCAGCGTCCAAATGTGCAGCCCAACAGAAGCCATGACACATCGCCACATGGTCAGGTAGCATTTTGTAAATATAGTACAAATCCATTCCCAGAGGCTTCAAAGAGCTGCATGGGCACTTTGAAAGCACTGCAGTCTGTTACCATGCTGTAAGTTTATGTCACTATGTTATGGAGTTATATTGGGAGTTGGCAGTGCCTTCAGTCTGCACAAACATCCACGGTGCTTTCCTTATTCACAGTAGTAGGCTAAATTAGTAACTGACCTATACTCTGTATAAATTTCACTCCATTACTTAAAGTTTTGTCACCAAATCTTCAGTGTGTTAGTGATAATCGGACTTGAAAGCAGCATGGCAGACTTGTTTTCAGAATAATACCTCTTGTTTTCAAGAGAAAAGCAACAAATGTCTTGTTGAGGCTTTCCTTCAGTTGTGTGTCTTTTTTGTTTGTTTGTTTGTTTTAGTGTGTTAGTGTGGTGGAAGGTGTCCTTACCAAGTGAAGGCTGTCAGCTTTTTGAGTTTGCCTCAGCCTGCTCTTCTGGGCAGCAATCCGATTCTTTTCCCTGCGCATCACCTTCTTTGGGTCATCTGAGGAGCTCTAAAATAAGGCAGTACACCCACAGTTAGTGTGTTAGTGCAATGTCACAGAGGTCAAGCAACACTAAGGGCACTGGAAACTTCTTGATCCTGAAAAAGTGAATTTGTGAGAAGCTTGGAGATAGTTCACACCAGACGCTCTAGCTGGGGTGTTAAAATGGAAGTGCTATCTGATTTAATGACAGTTTGAGGGGAGATTTGCTTAACATTACACCTAATGTGCAAGGGCAGGGTCGGGGAGTGGCTGAGTCATCGGTTAGGTATAACGCACACCCTGTTTCATGTCCTGAACACTCGATTTTCTTGGTATCATAATAACTAATCCATTTCAAAATGCTGAGTCAGTTTGACATCAGAGAGATAAGAAATTCAGTATCCAACCTCTTCTGAATGTCTGTTAACACATCTCTGAAAATCCCCAAAACAACCAACCAACCAACCAACTCACTAAAAATAACTGAATTTATATGCTTAAAGTGGTTTTTATGCCCTTCAGCATTAATATATGACTTAAGCACTTTGTTTCCAGATCACGTTTGAGCAATAGTCTATGCTAGAGACTGGTACATGTGAAACCAGTCAGCATCAAGGGTGATGGGCAGCATCTCACATGCACAGAAATGCACAGTACATGCTGTATTTAACACGATGTCTGTTCCTGACAGCTCTTGGATCATTCACAGTTTGAGGACTTGCAAAAACAAAGGATTCCCACTACTTGGGCAAAGTGATGAATTCTGCAATTCACAAAAGCCTACACTTGCAGCAGATCATGCCTCCAGCCCATGTGTGCATGTGAGACACTCTGAGAAACTGTGAAAAGAGCCAACAAAGACGGGAGTCTCTAGTGGTGGGTTTTGCTGCTGCCCACAAAAAAAACAAGGCGTCCAATCAAAGGTTTGTATTTAAAAGATACCTCTGAACACATGTAAGGATGTTAAACTAAAATCAGCCCAACGAAACGGGGCACATCCTCATAGAAGTAAATGAACAATGCACACTTACCGGTCTGCTTCCAGGTGATGGGGACTTGTAACTTGTGTCATTGCTGTCAGACCCCTGAGCCATAGCCAACCGTGGCGACTGAAACTTTGCGTCTTTGTCCACTTCTGCTTTGTGTTTTTGAGTGTATGTGTGTGGTCTGGTGTGTTTGTGAGTGTGTGTAACAGAGAGAGAGCCAGAAAGCGAGAGAGAGAGTCTTTGTAGCAGTACGAGAGCTGAGAAGAACTTGGCTTACCACGAGCAGTGAGTCTCTTTCTTCCCTCTTTTCTTTGCTTCACAGTCCCTCCTCCTTCTCTCTCTCTCTCTCTCTCTCTCTGATACTAGCTCTCTACCTAATTAGCTGTACTGATGTGGTTTCTGGTAAGTTGCACTAGACTGGAAGTCACATGTCTGTTGGAAAGTTAAAGCGAACAAGGCAATTGTGTAAACTCCAGAAAAATAACATACTCAGAGTCTAAGTGACACTTTGAATACATATCAGTGCATGTTCACAGTCTCACAAAATGTTAACCCCTTGGCCAAAATTTAAAAGAAACTGTGTTTCTTTCTTTTTTGTTTGTTTGTTTGTTTGTTTGGAAGCAGCACAACTGAAATTTATGAATTATGAATTTCTCCTAAAAAAAAACTAGATATATCTATATACAATATAGATTGTTTCAAGTGTGAATATGTGTGCCTAGTGGGTATAGGAATGGGGGACATGTGTGTTAAACAGGCATCAGGGCTTCCTCTTTTTTAGCAGCCATGTGTATTACTATGTTTCAACTAAATCCTCAAGAGACTGCATCCCAAAACTCCACATGGATGACTGGGTTGTGAGTATTTACACATGCTTCATGGTAATTTCCAGAACTGTACCACACTTTCTTGCTTGCGACGCCCCAGCTGCAAAACAGGTAGAGTAATGTCAAGTGTATTGGCAATGAGAAATGCCCAAGGGGCTCCCCAAAGCCCCACTCAGAATTCTCTCATTGCCTTTTACTCTAAATGGAGATGTTTATGTGTGAAGAGTGGGGGATCTTCAAGAAAATGTACAATATGAGGAGGGGGAACATACTGGAAATATTTTTTTTTGTTTTTTTTGCATACTCAGACTATTACTGTAATGCCAAATAGAAAACTCACACGCATGCTTTTGTTTCAGGGTCCGACACAATCCATCTAAATAGTGAGGCTCTGACTAATTTAAGGCTGCAGTGGCCTTTACTTGTTTAGTCCTTTTCTTGTTTGCCCCCAACACGAGACAGCATTTGGTCGTGCAAGAACAAGATTTTCTTGTGAGAAGAAAAAAAAAAGAAAAAAGAATCAGGACTAAAACAGCTTTGCTTGGCAGAACAGTCCACCCACACAAAAACATGTTCCACCATCACAGGAATTTTGAAGAGCTTGGGCAAGGGCAGACATTTCTAATACTTGGCATTTAACGCTGTCCAAAAGAGTTGAGGCTACAAAAAAGAGAGCGAGAATGAAAGGAGGAAAGCTGCTTTGTCAAATTCTGCTTAAACAAGGACACACATTTTAGTGTAAATATAGTTTTCACAGCTTGGACAGCGTAGGGGTGCTCAAAAATCCCAAAATCTCACCCTATTACCTTTAAAATATTAAGTGAATATTTTCAAAATATGTATCAGCTTTTGAAATAACTTTTTAAATGTTTGTTGTAGGACCTGTTAGGGGGTTTTATTTGCTCTCTTTTTAAATTCTGTTCCTCAGTCAAGCTCACAGAAGTAAAAGGCTTTATAATGCTTATTATCAGCAACAGTTAAGCTCCACCATGAGTAAGATTTCATAAAAAGTGACAGCTCATAAGTACAGTTTTGATGAATTTTAATTACTGCTCTAAACAATACTCACTCCTCTTCATCAGGACTCCCTTACTTGGAAAAACCCTGATCGGCCATTTATTTAAAATGCAAACTGCAATGCCCTCATTTGTGGTCTCCCTTCCTTGGAAATGACTGTGGGAGGTTTCTAATAAGCACGAAATATATATATATATATGTAGACAAATGTGAAAAATAACATGCGCATACTGTGAGTTAAATATTTACTTTATAATAAAGGCCATAATAAAGGCCATTTATGAGTCATTTCAGTAAATGTGTAAAGTCCAGTCTGAGAGAAATATTCCTTTTATTTTCTCTTTCTTTGGACCACTCTTTCTGAGTTTTATCATCGAGAATTATATCAGCCACTCACTTTTTGGTTACTTTATAAATTTCATCAATATTCTAACATTAGACCAATAAATAGCTAAAAAAAAAAAAAAAAAAAATGACAATAGGT
>VUQI01003786.1:10363-25951 GCA_015106735.1 Paratilapia polleni | reverse complement strand
TCAAATGAGGTGACAGTCATCCTGGTCAGTGGAGAGTCATTTTCGGCCTCTGCCAGACTGTAGCTTTGTTGTTCCCAATGCCTGCTGCTTGACCTTGTTCTTATGAACCGCCATCTTAGAAATTTTAAGGATGGAAGCAACCTGACGCTCACTGTATCCCTCTGCCAGTAAAGCCAGAATTGAACCCTTCTTTTCCTCACACCAAACTTTTCTTTTCATTTCTTTTGGCATGGTCAATAGTTATTTTTTTTTATTCCAGTTACTTTTGATGTACTACTAGCACTGTTTTTGCCATCCAGTTGGTCCTATTGCAAGAGGATAGTGATGACCACAGCAATGGTTTTTAAACTTTTCCTCGTTAAATATGATTTGGTTTAGGTGATCACCTCATCAGTACCTTATTAGGTAGAAACAGGTGTGCTTGTGTTGGAATTCAAGAGACACTGGAATGGAATGACTGTCATATATGTAGAGATTTAAATAAACAGAACTTGAAGTCCAAAAAACTCAAAACAGAGGGTCAACGACCTGGGACCATGACACGTACTTTAAAATTTTTTTGTATAACCAGGTAAGTTGACTAAGAAGATTTTTCTCTTCTTTTCTTTCTTTTTTTTTTGTCTTTTACTATTTACACAAGTACATTTGAAGTAGCGGGAAGAGTTGCACATATTTTATGGTGCGCAGCACTACTCATTGAGCAAAATGACAACAATAGTCAATGAGTGTAATCTAGAAAAAGAAATATCATTGAGGCTGATTTGCTGCTCTAGTTAATGAAACTGATACTATAATGTAAAGAATATTTAAACATCAAAATGATGAAAGGATAGTCAACTCTTACCCAAGCAGTACTGCCTAGATTCAGCCCCACATCTATCAACCATCCTTGCATCACTTTTAAATCATCCAGTCCAGGGTTATAAACTATGTCCAACTGATTTTAGACTTCTAAGAAATACTGAAATTAATATTTGACAGTTAAAAAAATTATTAAAAAATATATAATTATAATTAACTTTGTGGTCTAATTTGGAAAGTCTTAAAGTCACAGTTCCTAAACTAAAAAAACTGCTTGGCAATTCTGAACTTCAGTTTTGAGGTGATAGCTTTCAGTCCCAAAACACAGATACGATGCATCTTTGATACATTTAGGTCCATAAGTATTTGGACAATGACACCGTTTTTGTAATTTTGCCTCCGTACACCACCACACTGGATTTTAACTGCTTTATGTCATGATAGACCTGTGCAATTGCAACAAATTTTAAGTTGCAGTCCATTTGAAAGAGGCCATACCAGGCTCCATAAAATAATTGCCTTGATCAAATCAGGGACAAGTATGACAGCTGGAGCTGAATATCTTAAAGCCATGTCTGTTTGTGTGTGCTGCACATTAAGCAAAATGTTGTAGACCCTCAACAATGCTAAACAATGAAATGCAAAGCTGGTTTAAAGCATTATTTCAACAGAGATGTCCCGTTACATCAGTCATTCAGTCTCCAACAGCAGAGAGCTTTCTGCTGTAAATTGAGGCTAAGTAGATGCAGTAAATAGTAATCATTCACATCAGCAGTGGCAGTTGTTGTTTCCCTCTGCCAAGCAACATTCATTAGGCTGCTGCCTCCTTTCAACCCAGGAGTGGCAGATTAATGGGATGAAGATTTAGAAAAGAGACAGAGATCGACAGTGAGAGGAGAGAGCAGATTTTTGTGTTTGTTACACTCTTGTATTAATTAGGAGACACCAAATGTAATTGGTCACACCAAAGGGAAACAGCAAATAGAGAATGTAAGGTAGAGATGTATGTGAATTAAAAGAAATATGATGAATTGATCTTTTCTATGGTTGTCACATGAATGCACATCTTCCTGTGTCCTTACTGCACAAGATATATCATTGTGGGTACACATCAACATGCAGAAATTTAATTTCTCTATGAATGACATCAGTTAAAAGTTGAAAAAAAAAGAAAAAGTTTCTTTTCTCTTTTGAACAACAACTGACCATTTTTTTTTGTGTGTTTTCAGGAGGTCCAGTGCATAGACACGTCCCTGATGGATCCTGCCAGCAATATTACAACTTTAGTGGGGCCCAATGCCTTTCGGATTCCTTTATCCATCAGACAGAAGCTGTGTGGAAGTCTGGATGCACCACAGACCAGAGGCAATGACTGGAGGATGCTGGCTCACAAACTCAACCTTGACAGGTGACACCTGTACAGTTTTTTGGATGCTTCTCTTAGTTGTTTTACTTGATTTAAATCATCATTTAGCCTTAATGGTAGCCTGTCTGTTTCGCCAACAGAAAAAAGTAAATAACTGTCAGTGAAATCCCTTGTTGCACTTCAGTAGAAATTAAGTGATGATCTGCTTAGGACTTGAATATACAATAACACATATATATTCTTTGTATAATGAAATGCAGTTATACAAAAAATAAATCTGGTTACTCAACTTGAACACCTTTCAGTGTTTTGAACGTGTATCCCTGTAGAGTCCCTGTTGAGTAAAGCATTACTGCTGGACTCCCCTGCTAGTAAATAGTGAATTAGAAGGACATTTTCTGTTTGCATTTAACTCACAGGTAACATCCTTAGAATCTCCATGTGCAGATGTGTGTCCTAATGATTTAGTCTGGAGGTTCATTTACCAGCAGCCACCAAAGCAGAGCCAGATATTGAGTGGATAATTGTGCACAAGTGCACATCATTGTCCCAGCAGGCAGCCACCTCATGCAGCAGTGTACTGATGTGGGCACCAAATATTCCTGATCAGTCGGTGAAAAGCTAGCCAAATTGTTGTTTACTTCCACATTTCTACTAAAAAGGTACTTTTCGAAAGGACCATGATCAAAAGGTCTAACAAAGAAGTATCATCATCTATCCCCTCTGCTCTTGTGACTGCTACGTCATGTCAGTTTGATTTCAAAGTATGACTCATGCTCTGCGGTCACAACCATCGTTCCTTACGTAACTTTCTCATGTATATATAAATGATGAAACCAGAAATGTACCTACTCTGATACATGCAAAAACACTCAGAATGTTTTGAAGTTTGGGTCCAATGTAGTGAAATAGCTTTAAAACAAATGCTGGAAACTCACACACACATAAAAAGGTTGATCTCAGCCACTGAGTTCATTTAACAGCAGGAAACTCCTTATCGCACCCTGCAGACAGATGGAGTTTGACACAGAAAATGAAACAAAGAGAAACAAAGTTGGAGAGAAAGTAATTAGAATTTATTAATAGATGTTTTGAATGAGAGAACTATGAAAAATTAAGGAAATCTGTAAGAAGAGAAACCGATTGAAAGGAGGAGTATGGGGATGAAGGGATGTTTGTGGTTGTGTTTAAACAGAACCAAAGCTTGCCAGAGTGTGCCAGCAGTACAATCACAGGATTTACAGAAGAACAGAAAGCTTCGGTTTTACCCCCGAGAGACTCAAGTCTGATGGCTTTTGCACTTCAAAGCAGAAATTGAGATTTTTGTCACAGATGGCTCAGACTTTTCCACGGCAGCCATTGTGTACTTGACTCTCAACAGCTGTGTTCTAATGCAACAACAAAATATTTCTTTTCCACATTTGTTTAAAACATTTAGAATTGAACATAGGTAATAAAAATGTCAAAAAAAGACATTTAATTTATGCTAAAGTTTCTTACACTGCAGTTGAAAGCAAATGGTATTGAGGACTTAATAAAGTGTGTTCCTTTATAGTCAGTTCTTATGTCTGTGGTGCGGCAGTCTGAAGTAAGTCTTGAAGAGAGCAACAGTTCATCACCTTTACTCTGCAGTATGTTAATAGTAAAAGTGTTTCGCTTTTCATCCTTTTCAGAATGTTTTGTATTACATGCTATACACTTGACATTAAAAAGCATTTTTTTTTAAATAATGAGTTTTCGCAAGAGAATTTTCATCACACATCGCAGATGGGCTGCTAAGATAATCAGTGTCCCACGTTACATATTATGCATGTTGTATAATCTATCTTGCTTTTGGCCAACATGTATTGTCTCATGTATCATGAATATTGATGGGCTGATTGGTTGTTGCAGCCTGGGTCAAGCCTAATGTTTCTGTTTTACAATGTGAATAATGAAAAATGTTCATGTAAAGAAAAATGGGCCACTTCCATATGGGGTCCTAAATCAGATACCGGATTTTTTTGCAACGTGACCTCTGTCTAAACATCAAAGTTCATACGAATTTCATGTCACTGTAGATAACCCGTGCCTATTTTACTTCTCTACATCTCCTGTGTGCTTTCTCAAGGAGGTGGGTCACCTGAACTGAGTGTCTATCCCAAGATAGTTGTGTGAAGAGATGCTGACACGTGTATTTGAAAGTTTTGGATGAAATCTGTCTCAGTGACGCCATTCACGTCACAATCCCATCACTCCTGGTTCTGACTCTGCTTTCGCGCACACTCACAGCCTTTGCTTTTCAGAAACCAATTTAAAATATTCCAATTTAATTTTTTTAGCAATTATTTGTAATTAACAAATTAACTGACCTTTAATATACGTAACCTTAACACAAACTTGCTATGTTTATTATGTTATTGCTATGTAAACATAGAAAAAGCATTGGAATCCAGCTTTTTCTGTTGCATAATGTTTACTATCTTATCCTTTGTCACTCACTCACTCCTTAATGTTTTTTTTCCAGGTACCTGAACTACTTTGCCACCAAGTCCAGTCCAACAGGTGTAATCCTGGACCTCTGGGAGGCCCAACACTTCCCTGATGGAGACCTAAATGAACTGGCCGCTGTGCTGGAAGAAATGGGTCGCCATGACAGTAGCCTCGCCTCCATGACAACAGAACATTGACAAAACACTGTAGTTACCATGACAGAGCTCTGGAGATGATTACATGTGAAGTCTCGATGGTTGATACTGCAGCGAGGGCAACAAACCAATTAGATGTGAGCAACAGAAAAGTCGCCGCCATGGTGACTGAGCACCGGTTAAATACCACGGCAATCACGCCGACATGGTAACAGATAGGAGAGGAGCTTTAACTGGTGCTGGAACTATCTATGTATCTTTGTGTGTGTATTTGCAAGATGTTGCAGTGTCGTGTGTGACCGAAGGAGAGATAACCCTACCTATCAGGAACAAAGAAAAACATACACACGCCTAAAAAACAAAGACCTTGTCTATAGTAACACCAGTTGTTCTCTTGTTGTTACTTTAATACTGAACAAGGAGAAGCAAAGAAAAAGAAGCAGCAGAGAGGTACTGACCTTGAAAACCTCTATAGGAATGGAACAGAATCATAAAGGGAGAGAAGGTAAACTGATTACAGAAGAGTGGGAGAAGGTAGAGTGAGGAAACAGAGAGTGAGTTAGAGACTCTTTAGAAAGATGGGAGCAAACACAGAGCGAAGCTAAACTGATTATGAAAGAGAGGGTGGACATAAACATAAAATGATGGAAGCGACAGCAGGTGATCATCTGAAAGGAAAACAAATAATGAGAGGGAGGATAAAGAAGTGACTCTTCTCTTGTGAGCCTTGGCTGTACGTGTTTGCCAGTACAGTTTGTTGTCTTTATATCGTTTCTTAGGGAACGCTCTATGTATTCTGCTGTCCATATGTGTGGATCATTTCCTGCTAAAAGAATTAGTACAAAGTGACTGTCAATCAAAGTTCCTGACCAGAAACAAGCCCAACACAACTGTTTTCCCCTTTGGGTTAATATCATAAGTAGGTTTAAATCTGATGAAGTATGAAGCTGATCAAATATTGAGATATGGCTTTCTTGTAAAATGCAAATAAATCTTTTGGGTCGTATAAAACTGAACACAAAAGCAACTTCACTTGCTTCCAGTGCCTCTAATGTTCTTAAAAACAGGCCAGTCCAAAGATGATTTTTTTTTTTTTTTTAAACAGAAATAAATAAATAAAAACATGACCCAAACAGGAAACCAAAATGATAACTGAAAGAGTCAACATATCAACATACTTCACAAAGTTTGGAGTTTGGTTTAACACAACCTCAAACCCAGACTGTTGGGGCTTCTTTCTGGACAGACAGACAAAGCAAAAAGAGATGAAGCAGACGTGAAAACACAATTGATCTGAATACAGGAGTATAAAAAGTACTATATTATTATATGACAGTGAATTAAATGCAGGTCATATCATCCATTACTAGTAAACTGATTTTAATTAATCATATTTTAATTTCCTTCAGTTGTGTTATCTGCCATCAGACCACATGTGGGATTTCATTTGTGATCACCGCCATGACTTTGCTGGTCACTAGCACCATCCAGTGGCCTTTGATAAATTTTTTTTTGATTTTTATTTTATTTTGATTATGTAAATACATGATTATCATTATGTTTATCCTAAAGACCTTTTATTACCACATATTTTTGTTCATTGATCATTATTATTTGCATAAGCATTTTTTGCCAGTTTGTTGTGTTTATAGGTGTGACCTTTATGAGGGGGAGCTGCAACTTATAAGTTACTTAACCTTTTTCTCTGTCAGCAACTAACATTCCAAGTCATAGTGTATGAAAAGGTTGCAATTTAGAGCTAAAAATCAGCTAAAGGGGGCTATGTAAGATGAAGTGTAATATATTTGTGTTTTGCAGAACAACTTGCATAATTACAATTGGCCCAGAGAGAAAAGAATAACTGTCAGATACCTCCTGGGGACCCTTGTAAAGGACAATATAAACACTCTGTTCAAGGGAAATACATGTAAAATATTCAGAAACTGGAGTTAGATAGTTCTGTTTTGAATTATGGAGAGACGCCATATGAAACTGAACATCAGGTATGTAGAGGAGCTACTGAGGAGACAAAAAGGGAGGCAGAGGTCAAGTTTAACACTGGTACAAAAGGTCGGGTCTTTACCTGATCATGACAGATTGTGTTTTGTGGCTGCCCACTCAGGAGGAAACCTTTGAGACATGGATTTTTCACAAAGATTTTCCTTCCTTTGTTCAGTTGTTCAAATATGTGCAACTTTAAGATTCAGACCTCTTGTATCAGTTTAAAGCCAGCTTATAAAAGATGAGAAGGCCTCAAAGTATGTATGGTTTGATTTTGCATAGCTCATAGTAGGAAAGGTGTATGGTTAAATGACGGACTGGATGTTTTGTACGTTTTCAAAGGTAATTGCTGATGTCAAATATGAAGTAAAAGGGAAGAGTTGTGAAAATTTTATGAGGATAAAAGCCTAAAATATTAAGTCATCAGTTGAAACAAACATAAACCCAAAGGTCATAACAATGCCCCTTTTATACTATTTGATCACCAACATCACTGACCTCTTTAACGGCTGAATTCAGTCATACATCAGTTTTTTGTTTTGTTTTTTTTTAACTAATCAAGGCATTAGAAATTGTTGGTTAAAAATAGCATAGCTTCACCTCAAATTTGAAGTGTACAGTTTACCAGAAGGGTAGATTTTTCTGTTAAGGGAGTAAAAGAGAGAAAGGGAAGTTTTCATATGAGGAGAGCACATGTAGGCCTCCCGAAGATGATCCTTCATGATGTGAAAATGAAGCAAGTAGTATTAAGATATCAAAGTATGTAAAAACAATATTTTCTATTTACAGTGTGTACAGTTGTGTACTGTCAGCTATATTTGGCAAATTTCTGAATATAAAAAAGAGCAGTACAGTTAATAGTTTATATGTTTGATTTTTTTTTTCTTTCCTTTTTTGTAAAAGCAGTGTCTACTATGCAAACTTGGCATTGGTTATCATGATAGAAGTCTATAACTAGAGCTGTCCTTGTAAGTGCATTTTGATTTTATTAGTGTGGGATAGTGTTGGTCCATTTTAGCTAATTCTGGCACGCTTCATGAGTCTTGCTCAATCTTGCTGAATGCTTGCCTCTCTATCTCCTCTAATTGTTTTCTGTACAAAGTGTAAGAAAGAATTTTTAAGACAATTAATAAATTATATTTATAAGCAATGCTGAAAATGTGTGGTGCATTTGGTGGCTTATTTCAACACAACTTTTACTAATATACTGCATGTGTCCCAACTTGGTCAGAAATCCAATTTGTAGCCCATGAAAATACATATTTTTGATTTGCAATACTTATTTTTTATGATTTCTGTGAAATTCATATTTATATGCTCCAGACTCAATAACTTGTGGAATAAAGAAGCCTGAAGGGGAGGAAATTGAAACGGAAAATCCTTATGGTGTCACTGTTTAACATGCTGTGTGCTCAGCAGCACCAGTGGGTTGTAATGAGGCATGCTGCTTTTTTTCAACAAAGAAAATATGGAGAGCATGGCTTAACAGTAAGAGGCGCTGCCAAGTGTCTCGTTAGTATGCACCTCATTCGGCTACCACAAATTGAGCATCAGCCATGTGGATGAGTGAAACACTTTATTGGGGGAATGTTCAACCTTTTACTGAATAAAAACACCACTTTCTCTCACGGACAACTACAGCAGATACAGATCAAATAAGGCACAACACCCAAGAGGAACGAAAGGTCATTTACTGTATATCACAACAAGTCTGCCACACCAAAACCTCCATCCACAACAAAAACCCCATCATTTTTGTCGACAAGAGCAAGATTGAGACTCAGTGACCTCTGAAGGAAAGGAAATTACTAATGAATTGCATCGAAAAAAATAAGCCAGTCAGGGAAATCTTAACTGGAACTAGAGTGACAGCAGACCACTGTGGAAGACCTAACAAGCCTGCTAACTGTGACAAAAGATTTACCTGGAGAAATATTTCATTATGAGGCAGCAAGGCTGGTTAAGTTTTCCAATAGTGGAATGTTTCTGTGTGAGACTGACTTAATGGAGGAACTTGCCTAACAGAAATTGGATTATTTAATTGACTTCATCAGTGCCAAAGTGCAATTTGCTTCCATTGTGACAGAACTGGTTTATTATGCTGAATTATTTTAACATGTAATTTAATTTACATGTATAGGGGGGCCGTGTAACCAGGAACTAATGATCCCATAAAGTCAAGAGGTTAACCTCCTGTGGTTTAATAGTTTGGGTAAGGGAAGGCTTGGGAAGGCTTGGATGCCTTCTTGAACCAGTCAACTTTTCACTGCACTGTTTCACTATAAAGAAATATTTCTAAACCCACCACTTAAAATACACATTTTCATCTTTAACCTTGTTACGGAGCCACAGTCGTTGGGAATGACTCGATAAAAACAACCCCCATGATAGGCAACTTGTGGTACCCCTAAACTAATACAAATCCACACATTTATAATGGATCACTAAATCAAACAAACCTCACGGTACAGTTAGCAGTTTCAGATTGTCGCTGTGTAGACCGTCCTTCCTGTAATTGCTATGAAGTGGCTATGGGGGGCACTGTTCTGCTTTAATCAGTCCATTAGTGAAACGCCACCTCTTTTGAGGCACGTTTTGTTTTTAATGCATCCCATTGAAGCATGAGGAAAGACAGAGGCCTTTAGAGCCTCAATCCAGATTTATTTAGACATATTAACTTCATTTTTTACAAATTACCTTAAGGATTTACACGGAAAACGTTTGGAGCTGTCATTAGCCCATCACAAAGCAAATTTACCTTTTTTTTTCTTTTCAGTGTTTACAAATGGTATCACCATAAACAAAACGTATACACCCTCAAAATACATTTATTTCTGTCACAGTGTCACTTATCATAACCAAGAGCAATTTAAAGCTATTTAAAAGTGACAAAAATGTTTTCAATCCAAGAAAGTGTTTAGAAAGGAGGTGTAATGCTGTAATAACAGATTGCCTTGACGCACATCCCTTCGGTTCTATTAATCAGACCTTCATCTACAGGTAAGGTAGCTTTCACAGAAAGCAATCATATAGTCTTCCACTCACTGATCAGTAGCCTGTTTGCGTATCTCAGCAGGTACAGTGCCAAGTCAAACTCAAGTCTCTTTCTCCAAGGCCTTTGGAGCATGTGAACAGGAACCTATATCTGGCTTTAGAGTCCTCACTAGTCGGAAATGTAATTGTCTCATCTTCGTTGAAGGACAGAAAAGGGCCATGTACAGTTAGTTCTGATTGTTTTTAAGGGGACTTTGCAGAATTCTGGGCATTTGGACTCAAAGTATGTGATCTCCTAAATGATCTTCTGCTTCCTGTTCCTCCTCCTCTTCCCAGAAAAAAGGCTTGTACGGCCTGGACCAGAGCCAGTGTTAGTACCTGCCTTTTCCATGTGTGTAAACACACACCAGGATATGCTTACTCACAACTTGATATCCTGTGATTCTGACATTTTGGCAAGTGTCTTTTTGACCCGCAGGGCTGTGAGGCGGCAGGCTGGATTGTGTGCCCAGCATTCTGTCATCAGCTTCCCCATCTGTCTCAAACACTGAGGAGATACAAGACTTGTGTTACACAGGTCATCCATTTGTGTATGTCTGTGCAAGCATAATGTAGAACATTTTGCTGTTTTACCTCATCACTGGTCCATCGATTAGGAAAGGATGGTCGTAGTTTCTTGATGCAGACCACCTCTCTCATGTCCTCATATGAAGGGTCTGTTGGAACCAACTCATGGTAAGGTAACTGGTACTCTTCAAGAATCCCTGCAACAAATAAGTTACAGAAGAATCACACTCTGCTCAGGTGCAGTGTGTCTTTTAGAAGGTGTTAAAAGAGTATTTACTGCATTTACCTCCTGAAATACAGCGACGTGCAATCTCCCAGAGAATGAGCCCAAAGCTGTACATGTCAGCCATAATGTAAGACTGAAAATGACTTCTGTTCAAAGTCTCATCCAGAACCTCTGGAGGCATGTAGCGCTTCGTACCAACTCTTGTATTGGGAGGGATATCTACTTCATTTGTGTCGCTGAAGAGTCAGACATTAAAGTAATAACGTTAGATAAAGATTACCCACTGCTTATTGTACTCAGCAAAACATGAATTGAAATAAACAATCAGGGAGGACTATTTCTGATAAATAATGCTAAACAACACATGCTCTTGACAAATTCACCTGATAAACTTGACAGCCAGTCCTAGGTCAGCTATACAGCAGGTCCCATTTCTTTTCACAAGTATGTTCTTACTCTTCAGATCCCTGTGAGCAATGGCAGGTTTGCCCTGGGTGCCAAAGATCTCTGTGTGGAGGTGACAGAGTCCTGACACAGAAGAGTAGGCCAGTCGCAGCATAGCTTTATTGTCAAGAGTGGTCGATTTGAGGTAGTCATACAATGATCCATTTTCATGGTAGTCAGTTATTAGGTAGAGTTGGGTCCAAGAGCCAGTTCCTTTAATATCTGCAGCTATAAACCCTGTGAATGGAGTGGGAAGGGGATGTATGGAACATGAAGAAAGATGGTCTTTAACATTCAGCAGTTTTCCCCCATGAAAATCTCCACATCACTTGCTGAATTTGACCACAGAAAATGTGACTATTCAACTTGACACACATTTCAAAGATTTAATTTCTGCTTTAGCTTCAATACTTATGATGGAATAATGTAATTATGTCTTTACTGTGAGCCTTACCGTTCCACTTGTGCAGTTTTAAATTTGTCAATTTATCAATTAGGCTCAATCTTAGAAGTACAGAACAATTTCAGATTTATATACTGTATTTTTCTTTCTTCAGTGACCCTCTTTTGACCATGGATACTGTGTGGCAGGCTGTGCTGAGAAGTGATTAATTAATCCCAGCTGGTTATTTATATTAAGAATATTTTTGTATTACAAGTTTTCTGAAATTGTATGTTTAAATATGCAAAAGGTGTAGAGAACATTTTTGTACCTGTATGTTTCTTGTAGCATAAAAAGTTTTAACAGATATTTTAGTGAGCTTGGGTGCTTTTTCACCAGCATCTGCCATTTTGGATATGTGATGTCACATTTCAGGGTAACAAATATTAAAAAAGACAAAGATAATCCAACAATACAGAGTAGGATTTAGAGATCACCCCTAGGTAGTTTAGATTAATTATTGCAAATAATGTGGTTTTAGTTCACATGCATGACAAGGTTAAATCCAAATCTCAGAGACTTGGATAACTTTATTAAAGGATGCATTACCACAAATTCACCCCACTCAACATGCTAATCTTGGCTACTGTGTGTTGTGGTTATCAATTTAAAACGAGACGTGGTCTATCGACTGCGGAAGGCACTGCAGCATCTAGTCTATCTTCTAGTTTTCTAGCAAGTAATCTTTTGGCCACTGGTTAATTAATTGCCATGCATCTTGTGGTGTTTAATTATGCAAGCTTTGGTTTGCAGTCTTTTGTTTTCTTCTTTAGAATTTGCTGTAGTGTATAGTCCCTTGGCTATAATTGATCTGCTTTGGTGCTGAGTGCACTGTGATGTAGCATCACAGACACACTGCAACTCCAACTACGGCACGCTTTAAATCACTAACAGTTTTAATTGATTTAGGATTAGCGCTACTATATTATAAACAAAATTTTTTATTATTATTATTTGCTCCTGCCCCTTTAAATCCCTGCTGAGCGCCTTTTTCAATTTAGTTGAGCACAAAGAACACTTTTTTTTTTCTTTTTAAACACAAAAAAATTGAGAAACACACAAACAAATTGTCAGGTAAGTGCACAGAGACAAGGCAGTAAATATTACACAAACACAGAAGGGACAGACTGCAAGAGAGGAACTAGACTCACCCAGTATGTTTTCATGTCTCATTAAGACAGTTTGGTAGATTTCAGTCTCTCTGAACCAACTCGCTTCCTCAGTGGTGAAGAAAACTTTAACAGCCACCTTTTCTCCCCTCCACCTGCCCATCCATACCTCTCCATACCTCCCCTTGCCTATCTGCTTCACCATCTGAATCTGCTTGGCTATTGTTCTCTGGACCTGAGGAGAAGCAAAAAATGTAGAAAATGCTTAAAGTCTAACCCATGTGTGCATTGTGATTCAGCACATTTGTCATTTTCCTTACAGGTCAGAATTAAAACTGCAGTTTAAGGTTTATTGACCCTCAGATGGATATGGGAACTATGAAGCAAAACTAAGAATAGCGCTTTCATTGTTTGTTGGTACAATGGTTTTCCAAAGTAAAAAAATCCCCAAAAATACATATTACCAATATCTTGTGGGTACATATGTCACATAACAGTGTATTGACAACAACTATGGTATATAAAAATTAAATATTGATATTGCATCAATAATGCACATTTGATAATACTGTAAATAATACAAAGCAGTTTGTATGGTTACATACTCTTTCAACATCTCCATTCACTTGTATTCTGAATTTAGTTAATTTGCCAAAAAAGTCAACACACAATAAACAAAGTTATTGAAAATTTCACTCTTACCACTACTGCTATTTTTTAAATTTTCTAAAGATATTGTGATATCATTAGAGATTTTTTTTAATAAAATAATCATGAAGTGGAAATCTGATATATGACATCCCAACTTGTAGGTATGAAATCCACCACTGTTATCCCACCCTCATGTCATAAAATCTAATCAAGTTGGACCCATGGGCCACAATGTTTGCATACAGAGCATCCATGGAGCATCTTTTTGATTTAACAGGCGCTTAGATGCAGTGTGAGTGTCTCACCAATAGAGGGAGCCCTGAGCCTGAGCCAGAGCTTTGGGATTGCTCTATCAAATCTTTCAGAGATTCTCCAGGGGGGATGTAGGTCTCATCCTGTTCTAGACCAATACTGTACCGAGGACGAGACTCCTGTCGTTTATACCTGTAAAACATCACAATATGATTCAATATGTGCATTATAATCATTCACTAAAGAGAGGTATGGTAAACTCAAACAAAGTTTATTTTATTGTTTCATAATTACCTGAAGTAGCAGAATACAATAATGACAGCCAATATAAGGCTGCATACAGTGACTGAAATCAACAACGCCATGTGGTGGATCTTCCCATCTACATAGACTAGAGGGGGAGGATGAAAGAGATGAAAAACTGTCAGAAATGTTTAAAATAATTACAATTCATCTATCAAATTTGTCTTCTAAGTTGAATATGCAAGATTCACTGCATGTAAAAATGCATGAACTCTTCTTCTGCTCAAGAAACTTTACCTGAAAACAAATAATGAAAATTAAAAAAAAAGAATTTAAAATTTCCAAATCCGCTAATATAAAAAAGAAATGATGTACAGTAAATCGTGTACAAATCATATTTCACTCATCAATTTTTCATTTTCTTCTGGCACACACTTTCTTCCCTCAAGGCCCCAGTCAACGGTGAGAGGAAGCCCTCAACCTAGTCGATGAATTCCCCTCCTGATCCTCTATTATAGGGTTTCAGATTGATGAATCTGCCCTCAGTGTCTGCTGGGGCCCGTGATTTCCCTGGGAATCTAGGCTTACTGTCTCTCAAATACACAGAAAGACTCTCTCACACACACAGGGTATAATTCTGTACATGATGAGACATCAGTTTTCTCTTGACACTCCAGGACAGTTTGGCACTGTCTCCTTCACTTGAGCCGCCTTTGACTCTATGATAATGTCTTGTCTGTATCTTTTAATCTTGCATGTTGTAACACCATCAGCCATAGTTCAGGGTCCTGTATTCATCATTTAACTGCCACTGCCAACTGGAGAACTAGTGGCTTTTTAAAGTCTTTTTTGCGTTTCATTGGCAACAAACGGAAGGAGAAGAAAGTGGATAAATTAACTCACGAGGTGGTTTAAGCGGTGGCAGTGTAGGATGCAGATTTTTGTTACAGTAATCTTCATCTGTACAGCATTCTAGTGATCTCCTTTGACGTGAGTTCCCTGTGTCCTGAAAGACAGAAAAGTCATGTGGCTAGTGTGTATAGTCAGGTTATAATTTCCTGCTTCATTACCTTAAGCTCTTGTAATGCTTACCACCTAAATTAATTTTGGAAGGATTTCTGCCAGATGATGAAAAGAAAATGGTTGCAAGAGGAAGAAATTATGTGGATTATAATGTTACTTTCATCAACTCACTCTACACTGAAACTCTGATCCAACCAGCCCAAGGCAACCTGCAGATTGGACCGGTACCCCTCCCTCCTCCTCCACCATGGTAAAACAGTAGCCATCCGTCCTGGAAAAGCAGATTTAGCTACAATAGGTAAGGTGAGCAAAAACATGATTTTATGAAGTAAACATTTGGTGTTTCTGTGTTTTTGGTGTTGTTTCTCCACACTTTACCGGCATGTGTTATTGGTTGAATCTTCTGGGCAGTGGTGATAACAGTGACACCACAGGAGTCTTTGGGAGGATGAAGCAGGAGCTGTGCTGCCAGAAGTCTCCTTCCCACTCTCTGCTGCCTCCTTACTGGATGCTCTTAGCAGCATACTGTCCAATATGTTGCCTATACAACAGAGAAAAGAAGAAAAGTGCTAAAAATTCAATGGGAGAAAAAAAAATGTTGAAATCACACACATTTCAACATTCAAAAACCGTTTGCAGAGGAAAGAGAACATTGCTAGACACTAGGGCTGCAGAATTTGGATTTGTGCTACTAAATAAAATAACAAATATTTGCAGTAACGTAGCCAGACTTGAAGGTTGAATTGTCTGCGAAAGTGGGAAAAAACTTATGCTCTCCCTCTCTCTCTTTCAATATATATATATATATATATATATATATATATATATATATATATATTTAT